>VXBD01010168.1:403374-429559 GCA_013399975.1 Indicator maculatus
GCGGCATCCGTGCTCGCCGCCCGCCGCCGGCCCCGCTGCCTTTGTCTGCCGGCGGCCGCCGCTCTGCTTCTGGTTCCTCCCCGGCCGGTTTCGGGCTTGGGTTGTTCCCCGTTCTGTGCTGCCTTTTCCGGCCGTGCTGTTGTTATTTTTATTCNGTGCGGCAGTGCTGCGATGGGGTAAGTGCCCCCCGCCCCTAGTCCCGTTCGCGCTTCGGCCGGCCCTTCCTCCCGCCTCTGAGTCCCAACCCCCGGCCGCCGGGCTTTTAAACCCCGCTCCCNTATTAGTTATGTATTTTTCCCGAGAAGTGTCGCCGGGAGGTTTTTCATCATCCGTGGGGCACGGCGGGGGCAGGGGTTGGTTTGGGGAGGGTTAGGTAGTGTGGGTGGAGGAACACCGGATCGGTTCTAGCTCGGGGCGGGGTATTACACCGCTGCAAAACAAAGCGAGATGCTTGCATATCTCCAAACAAGGCTGTTTTGGAAAACAGGTCTGCTCAGCTGCATGTCAGTAATAAGTAATAATAAATACTCAATAGTAACAAATACTTAGAGGGGACCTTTGAAAAAAAGATTGGGACAGACTTTTTAGGAAGGCCTACTGTGACAGGACAAGGAGTGACGATTTTAAATCAAAGGGAGGGAGATTCTGACTTGAAATTCTTTACTCTGAGAGTGGTGAGACACTGGCCGAGGTTGAGCAGAGAAATGACAGATGCCCCATCCCTGAAAACATTCCAGGTCAGGTTGGATGAGGCTCTGAGCAACCTGCTCTAGCTGAAGATGTCCCTACTGACTGAAGGCAGTTTGGACTAGATGACCTTTAAAGGTCCCTTCAAACCCAAACCAGTCTGTGACTCTATGAATAGAAATACATGAAAGCCACAGCATTTTCCTCTCCTAACTTTAAACCCCACATAATACGGGTCTCTTCACTGCAGATGAACTAATCTCACTATTGTGTTGCCTGGGATCATCTGGCTTGTGCTTTACATTTTCTGCAGGTCACTGCAATCGCTGCCTTTTCTTGTTTCGGGATGGAGGAGGCTGAAAGGAAAGGAAGGGGGGAGCATAACTGACATGGTGAGAAAATTTGGCCCTAAACATCAGCATAATTTTGGTGCACACCTCAGGGGTTTGGTAACACAGCAAGATTTTATCTGCAGCCAGCAAGGGAGAAGGTGGACCTTTGTCATTCTATGTGTTGGGGACACTCTGGCTCTTCCTGTGCCTATGTCTCTTGCCTTTGGGAAACCTGAACCCTTGAGCAAAGACAGACAGCCTGGATGGTTTTATGTCTGAGAGGGAATAAAATCAATTTTTAATAGGGTGGTGCTAGTTGCATAGAAACTGCCCAGGTGCTGACTTACTGCAGAGCTGAGAGAGGTTGCAAGTTTAGGCCTCTTTAGGGCAATGGTAACCACCAGCAGCTTCAAGAGGAGGGGCAATAGTCTTTGTACCCAGGGAAAACCCTTCGTGTCCTCCAGCTGGGACAAAATGTCACCTTCCTTTGTGCTGTTTCCACAGTCATCCCATGTCTGTGACAGAGCAGCCCTCCAGCACTTGCTCCTGGCCTTGCCATGCCAATGAGTAGCCTGTGGCAGCAAGACAGGTCTGGAGGGCCCCCAGGTACTGCACTTTCAAGGGTGTTCCCACTAGCCATGCGACTAGCCATGCCAGGAGACACCAGCAGTACTCACATTTTTGAATCCATGGATCCCAAGGGTTGGCTGCAGCTGGTACATGGGTGCAGGGAAGAAGTTGCAGCCTGTTTCACTGCATGGAAAGGGTCTTTCCGTGCTTGGGCAGATGAGCAATGAGATGCCATGGCAGGTTTGATCTCCTGAAATAATTTTCTGATGTCCATGGGGGCAGGTGAGCTGCTCAGTGAGAAAGTCTGTAGCTTTGCAGCCAAGAGAAGAAGACACAGTGAACGTCTTCAGGGTATAGATCTGGGCTTGTTCCTTTCTGCCACATCTGGCAGAAGACTTTGTTGACTCATGGTACCAACAGAGCACTCTCACACATAGTGGTAGCTTGGGTATTTTAGGATATGTGAGGGCAGATCTTTAGTGATACCTGTTTAGGTGTGGTGTTCTTAACAGATATTCTTGGTTTGCCAAGCTGGACCACAACCTATCCATGTGGTGATTTTAAGTAAATATTACTACACTGTTCTTTCCTTCTCAAAATGGCCTCTGAGGGTGGCCATGCACAGGTCTCCTGGCTCACAGGATATCACTCAGGAAGCAGGTGACAAGGAAGCTCTCCTGATTCCTCATCACTAAATGCACATCATTTTAAAAAGGTGAGCATCAATTAGTAAGGGTTCGGCCAGGAAGAGAAGGGCTGGATCCCAGGCCGAGCTGGAATGGGTGGGAAACATGGTACACTGTTCATTTGGGACTTCTCTCAGCAGCCATCAGACACACCTCTCAGGATGCAGGATGGGGTGGTTTGAGAAAGAAATGTGCTATGTGGAGAAAATGCCTCAAGTTCCCTGAGAAACCTGCTGAAAGAGTGCCCTCTATTCCAGTTGTGAGCCAAATGGCAGTGGCCAGGTCCCCACAAACAAGAGCTCTTTGTGAGGAGTCCTCCTGAACCTGCTGCCGTCCTCCCCCCGTGCTGGGAGAGGCCAGCGGTTGCCTTTCCTGTTTTCTGCCTCCTCGGTTTGATAAATTCCTGCGACGCAAGCCCAGCGAGCCAACTTCCCTGCTATTCCCCAGCTGTGGGCGTGCCCTCTGCAAAACCCACACCGCGGTGCTTCCAAACCGTTCCCAGAGGTTAGCCAATATTTACGTAGTGCTTGAGGGATGCTAGGAGCTGGGCTTTGAACTAGGAAGGGTTTTCAGGGCGGGGGGAAGGAGAGGGGGAGCAGGGTGTGTGTGAGGCTGCTTTGCCTTCCAGCTCACCTGGGAGGTAAAGCAGCTTGAGTGTGAGGTTACCAGCTCTTTTGGTTTTCTGTTTTTTTGTTTGTTTGTTTGTTTTGTTTTTTTCTTTTTTAGTTCATCTTCCTAACTGGCAGTGCTCTCCATCTCTTTGACTTTCTTTTGGTCCCAACATACATGTGCATTTGAAGGTGGTGCTGATGGTGCTGGGGACTTTCCACTTACAGTTGCCAGTTCTAGCAGTGTCTGTGCTTCTCTTCAGTGTGGAGACAGAGAGTATCCAGCCCATTTGAGGAGGAAATGCTGTCTGCATGGAGAGATGTTTTTAATTTAGTGAATCCATGAACTCTAAGGCCAGAGGGGTATGTCAGGATTCTCTAAACCAGCAGTTTGCCTAACATGAGCCACAAAATCTTCCCAGGAGCTCCTACCACCAAGCCTATTAGCTTCTTTAGAAATTCCTGCTCCAGAAGACTGAGTGGAGCAATTACTGCTCTGGTTAGAACAATGCCCCATAAGAATGAAACATTTTTTGCTCAAAATATCCAAGTCATATCTGCTTATGTCAGAAAAAACAATGACTTGAACTAGTGCATATTGCTGCTGGCTGCTCTGTTTCCAAAGGGTGAGGGGAGGGGAAGCAAACTCCTTCATGGCTTCTGCATCACTGCAAAGGGATTGAGATTGCAGAAGGTTTATTGTGTTTGACTATTCCAGTTTGGAAGGAGTCCAGGTTTGCCATCAGAGCCAGGGCTGAGGCTGATGGTTTTCAGATAGGGTAAGAGAGGTCCTTGTGCTGTAAACTGAGGAAATTTGATAAGAAGTTATAAAGCTAACAAAACAGAGAGCCTCAGTGTTGCGGGGCTGGTTGGTGCAGAGCTCCAGGTTAACTTCTTTAGAAGAGAGGGTCTGGTGAGACACTTGTGTAAGGGGAAGAACAGGTCCCCATGACATGATGCCAGGGAGCAGCACTCCTCCATCTTCTGGAGAGTCTCAGGGTAAACATGTGCAGAAATTGTCCTGAGCTTGCTGCCAGACAAGCCAACCCATGGTTAGGACCCTGACACTTGTAGATCTGTGCTTTCTTTCCTTCTTTTTTCCTTGCTGCATACACTCAACAGTGTTTAACTTGGGAGTCTTCAAATGCTGCGTGATGGATATGGGACTCCTTTATTTCAGAAGATGTTCCATAACTGCTTTAGCAGAGGCTCAGACTAATAAACATCAGTATGTTATCTCCCATGCACTTCTTCTTTACTATGAAGTTTGCAGTTTTGCATTTATGCCAGGGGCAATGTTGCTTGGTACTTTGAAATCCTGCTTAAATGAACCAACTGAAATTGAAGTTCATGGTAGTGCATACTGCCTCAATTTCTCATCAGCATAGTAAGACTCTGAATTGTTCAAGCTGGTGTACATTCAGAATTTTCCATTTTGTGACCTGGTCCTAAAAAAAAAAGTCACATTATTAGATTTTCTAGCTAGCCAAACCCACACAACTTCAGGGATTAAAAGGGGGGAAGATAATGTGAACAGACCTCTGATTAAATTTAGAGTAGTTTTAATTCCATTTGAATTTTTTTTGGTCACGTTCTCAAAACCATACAAACACTACATCCCAGTAAAATGTTTTATTTCATTTAATTTCCTTTTATTATTCTTTTCCCCTTCTTCTTTATTCTCTCTGTCCTCAGCTCTTAAAAGGAGAGCTACCCTTGCTGCCCAGCTGCTGCGCATCATTAGGGCAGCACAAAGGTAACAGTGAATTTAGCCTCATCTATTGGGGGTCATCTCATGCTCTCTTCACACTCTTCTTTTGCTCTTTCCATCATGTTGCTTTACTAGATGAAGTCCACTCACCATCTGGCCCTTGGTGACTGATTGCAAGCCTGACTGGTTTGCAGGATGCTCTCCATAAACTGCAGTGTGCTGAGCCTTGCTGAGACCATGCTGTTATCTTGGAAAGCAGGCTGGGAACGGTGAGCACTAAGCAGCATTTTGGGCTCGCAGTGTGTACCCATGGATGGGGGGGGATTTTTTTTTCCCCCCTGACTGTTTGTGTCATTGTATTTGAGCTGCAGTTAAATACTCCATTTATTTGTACTCCCTGCTTTTCTGTGGGAATGACTTCTGTGAAAGTCACGCTCTGTGCTCACAGGTACTATTTGTTGCCACTTTTTGTATCAAACGAGAGGTTTGCGTTTTGCTTGTTTTGACGTTCCCCTCGCCTTTCATCTTGATCCATGCTAATGTTGTTTTTGGAGTAGCTTTTCATAGGTTATTTCTATCTTCTGTAGGAGGGGGTGGTGGTGAAGGGGCCATTACGCAGGTTTTATTTGTGGTTTCATGTTTCTTAAGTAAACTGTTGGGTGGTTTTTTTGTTGGTTTTTTTTTTTTTTTTAGGAGGGGGGGGTGGTGAAGGGGCCATTACGCAGGTTTTTTTTGTGGTTTCATGTTTCTTAAGTAAACTGTTGGGTGGTTTTTTTGTTGTTTTTTTTTTTTTTTAACGCTGACAGTCTTGCACAAGTCCTGAAGGAGAATGTTCATGGCCTGGACTGTTAGAGAGGAGAGGTGCCTGGTCCAAAACCAAACCCAAGAACAATGGTAAATGCATCTGGAGTACGTTCAGATGGATCCCAGTACACACCTAGAGGGTGTGAATATAAAGGTATGAAAAAAAAAGCCCCAAATGCTATATTTCTTGAAATCTGACTAGGAAAGCATCAGGATGCCCAAAGAATCCCAATGGTAGAGACCATAAAAACCATTTAAAGGGAAAGTAAATGAATCCAAGTTTTAACTGCCTCACTCATGTCCTCTTCCCTGTCCCTGGGCACCTATTCCTGCCTGCTCCCGTGTTGGCCAGAGCCCCTGGCAGCCGAGCTAACCGAGCACTGACCCAGGCAATCAATGTCCGTGCACCAGCCTTGCCCCCACCAACACCATCCCTTCACCCCCCACCTCACCCTTCCACCCCCAATTCCTGCACGGTTCTGCTCCTCGTCTCTCCTGCTGGGGGTCGAGGAGGGGAGCTGGGGACCGGCCGGAGCCTCCTGGCACGCTGAGCCTGGCTGCGCTGCCCGCGGAGTCCTTGCCGGGGCGGAGCGGGGCCCNTTTTCCCCAGCGTGCAGTAAATCACTCTCACAGATTCACAGAATTCCAGAATCCTAGAATCATTAATGTTGGAAAAGACCTCTGAGATCATCAAGTCCACTGTCAAACGAACACCACCATGCCCACTTAACCATGTCTCGAAGTGCTCCGTCTGCACATCTTCTTAACACCTTGGGTGATGGTGATTCCAATACTTCCCTGGGCAGCTTATTCCAATGCCTAGATGTCACCTAGACATCGAGACATTGACTGCAATTCCCAGAATGCAACCATCCAGCCAATTCCTTTTTCTTGGATGTTGTGTGGATGTTTCTTGGATTTTGGATGATTTGCACTAGTCAAGGTAGGTGGTATCAGTCATTGTTCCCTTTTCCACCAACACTCTTGTAGAAGGCCACCAAATTTGTCAGGCACAATTTGCCCTTAGCAAAGCCATATTGGCTGTCACCAATCACCTCCTTATTTTTCATGTGCCTTAGCACAGTTTCCAGGAGGATCTGCTCTATGATCTTCACCTGAGCACAAAGGTGAAACTGATTGGCCTGTAGTTAGTTTCCTGTGCCTTTGCCCCTGTAGAAGATTGACATTTTGTTTTTCCTTGTCCTGTCAGTGCCAACTTAACCAGACTGCCACAACTTTTCAAACATGATGGGTAGTGGCTTAGCTCAATGACAGCTCAAACTCTGAAAGTCCAAGAGAAGGAGATGTAGTTGTAGAAGATGTGGACCTCAAGACACATACCTGGTTTTGTGCAGGGCTGGCATGCCTCAGGTTGCCCCAGGAGCTTTGTCTCCTCTACATATTTCTGTGGTTGGTTAGTTGTAGTTGTAGAAGTTGTGGACCTCAAGATATATACCTGGTTTTATGCAGGGCTGGCATGCCTCAGGTTGCCCCAGGAGCTTTGTCTCCTCTACATATTTCTGTGGTTGGTTATCTCTCTTGGAGCAGGTGGCAAAGTATTCTAGAGCTGTGGGATCTGGCTGTTCCTTCTCTGCTCCTTGAGTTGGATTCCCTTTTCTTATTTCTCTCTCCCTTGAGGCATTCTCCCTCCTTTCCCTATGATGGAGTGTTGAGATATGTGATGATGCAGCATGATGAGATAATTTCTCCCCCCTCCCCACCCCCTAGCTTCTTTTTTTGTATTCTTTAATTAACTTATCTTCTTGCCTACAGCTCTCAATGTACTTTTAGTGTAGTAACTTTCTGAAGACACAACACTAAAAATTTTGTTTGCTCTTAGTCTTGAAAAGCAATCATTTGATAATCTCCCTGATGGATTCTTAGAGTTTTTTGCTGCAGGCTTTGAACATTGACCAAACACAACCCAGGCAGTAGTGAACCCGCAAAGGGAGTGGTTCCATGAGTTCTTTTGGGTGTGTCCATCACATTTGTTTCATAGCAATTTAACTGTAAGAAAGGGTATTTTGTCCTAGCACCCTCCCTGGGACAGTTTTTTATAGAGGTAATCCCATTGCTGCCTGGTAGGGCATCAGAAAATGAGCTGGGATAGACCCCTTTTCTAACAGCACTTTTACTTTGTGTCAAATATCCTAACTGTAAAATGTCCAAGCCCAGTTGCTGCTTTGGCAGGACTGGTTCTCAGCCAGCCTGGATTGAACATTTGTAGGACTTGCTTGATTTCTGGAATAACCAGATGATGGACCTGGATTTAGTGCGCGAAGGCTTTAATGTAGGAAGTTGTGTGTTCAAGAAACAGAATATGTGAACTGGAGAGCAGCCCTTCAAACTCTTCTTGGGCTGTTTCCACCTTTGCAGAGTGTGAAAAGATTGATGAATGCCAAATGGTACTGCCAGTGAGAAGTCCAGCCCAAGACTATGCAGGCACTGCTGGTTTATGCCAGCCTTGCATTTGGCCCTAGGAATGGCTTAGAATTAGGCAGCATTATCAAAGCAAAAAGCCTCAAACCCAAATATTGCAACAGAAAACATTTAGCACATCCTGGTCGCAGCCAACATCCAGCTCTCCAAAGACCATCAGCCAGCTCTGGTTTGGGCTGGCAAATTCTTGTCCTTTAGCATGTTTGGAAGAACTAAATCCCTCTCTGTGCTCTTTCCAGGACATAAATGCATTTGCCACTCCTTGCAGAATGGTTTGGCTCTCTCTCCTTCTCTGGTGGCAAGTCCATAGCAAGTGCTAATACCTTTGCTCAATCACAAAGAGTCAGGAGAGCCTGTGATTGTGTTGAGGACAAGATTTCAGCATTATTTTGAAATGCTTTTTAAAAATAAATAGTTCTTAGGGATTTTCTGTTAAGAAAACTTCTGTGTGCCACTCATGTCCCACTTCAAACTGCTCTTGAAGCTGGGGCTGGATCCTAACAGCATGCAAAGTTGCTCTGATTCTTTACAGAGACAAATTTCATCCATAGCTCCTGGTGTCCATCCAAAATCATTTTGAAGAATGCAGTGAGCTTTTGAGAGTGTGCAGGTTTAGAGTCTTTTTATGTGTCAGATGTACCTGCAACATGTTAGGAATGCATCCTCATCCTATAGAGACTAAAATGGAAAGAAGTGAGTGGTGCCATGCAGGTGCTGACCTCTTAACAGTGAAGTCTGAGATGAAGTGGAACTTATTCATATGACAGAGTAGATTGACTGTAGGGATGTGTCTTCTAAATTTTCCACTTAGCTATCTGTCAGTGCTTGAGTTGTATTCAATGTTCAGCATTGGTTTAAGTGAATTACCTTAAATTGAATATTTTCCCCAAACTTCTTTCCCTAGATTCTTGATATCCCACTCAACACCCATTAACAGTTTTCTCTATAACTTCAGTGCTGTGGACCCAATTCTACCTCTAAGGAAAAAAATAAGTTTGATGGTTTTCATTTTGTTTTGTGTCTCAGGTGAATCCAATCAAAGGGCAGATGGGAAGGCCAGGAGGAAGCCTTCTGGTGGTATGAACAAAAAAACAGCAGTCCTGGGATTGTCATCCATCTTGTATTCCTAACTAAAATAATGATTGTAATCATTCTTCCCAAGGAGACCTGGCTACAGCCTGTATCACTGATGCAGAGGATGCAGGTGTGGATGGCAGAGCAAATACCTTCAAGGGCTGCTGTCTTCTGGAGCTTTGAAAACTTTGGTTTTCCTGGGTGAGTTGGATGATGAGCAGGAGTGCATGCTTTGCTCCAACTTGAACAGTCCAAACTTTACAAATGCCATTCAATCCTTCAGCTGAAATCAGGGGTTTGCTTGGAGGGAGCAATATAAGGACCACAACTGAGGTCTTGGAAGGTGTTTAGAGCCCAGATACATCAAGGGGTGTCTAGCAAGTTTGTGCATTTCACCACTTCTGAGCTGCTGATAAATCACTCCTTTGTCTCACCTCTTCCATCAACAGGTAGTGAATATTCCAAAGATAAGATTGTCCCCCACCCATGGAGGGGGGTAAGGGATGGGCAGCTGGGCACAAGGGCAACCATCCCCTTTTCTCTGCATCCCACAGTGGCTCCGTGCAGGTCTTGAGTCCCGTGGAAAAAGCAGCCAAAGCTGGAAGGGTCACATATCCCCTGGTCCTGGGCAGGTCAGGATTTGTCTGAGGCTGTAGCACAGACCCTCTCTGTGCAGGGCTGGCATGTTTAGGATGTGCAGGGTTTTACAGCTCCATGCTTTGCTCCTGTCTAGCTGCTTTATGCAGAGGCACGTGCTAGCAGAGCCACTGGATTCACATCCGTGTTTGGTTTGTGCTGCCTATGGCTCCCTCGGAAGGCTCACCGACAGAGAGACTCTTGTTATATTGTGTTGCTGGTGGTCTCCTGAATGCTGGAGAGTTATAAATCAGGCAATTGTTTGATTCTGACACAGGAAAATGTTTTGGTAAATGCAGGAGGTTCGAGACTAGCTGCACATGTCTGGGGCTCCCATTGTGCACAGAATGTAATGTGTGCAGAGGAAATCTGCAGCATTCCTACAGCAAACCACAACAAGAAGCTCCATACAGCCCCAATCAGTTGCAATTCTCATATAAATTATAATGGCTTAAATGTTATTTAAATGATAAACAGCTTTTGCATTCCAGACATTGCTGCCATTCCAGAAGGTGGCTGTAGAGTACAGGCTGAAGGAAATATTGCACATTGCAGGCTTTATTTGTGTGTGTGTCTATCCAACCTTGTCACATCTAGCACACTGCTTGGCTGTAAACCTTGGACTCTCCAATACAGTGTGTATCTTGGAGCCCAGAGCTTCATCCATTATCCAGCAGCAAGTTGTCTGAAGGCTGGCCACACCAGAAAGCTCAAGATACAGCCACAGAGGCAGCAGAAGCATCTGTGGCTTCTGGGCCATCACCATCACTTATGGGTGGATGCAGGTCTGCCTGGAGCCTGCTTAGCCTCTGATGGTATAACTGCTCCTTTAATCAGTTTCCTACCTAGATGGCCATGTCATGCTTGCTTAAAAAAAGTGTGGTTTGGAATCATAGAATCATAGAATCAACCAGGTTGGAAGAGACCGCCAAGATCATCTAGTCCAACCTATCACCCAGCCCTAAGAGCATGGAGATCATCCCTTGCCCAGGAGAAAGCTCATCCAGCAGACCTGAGCTTCCACTCAGGGAAAAGCCATTTCTATCTTGCTGATTCTTTGGTGTCCTAGCATAGCAGACCACTCAAAGCTGGTGGCATTTGCTCTCTTTTGATGCCTTCACTTGAAGAAGATGGGTGGCTCCTCTCCAGCAGCCCTTCTCCACCTCATAGTAGCAGCTCACTGAAATTTGAAGGGTTTCTGTTTGTTCAGGAGACATTTTGGAGTAGATTTTTGAGATATTCTGGGACCCAGCCATGGCAGCACCTGAGACATGACTCTAGAGGTGAGTTCTTTGGCTGAGGTGAATCATCCTAAGTAAGGTGCCACTCAGTGTGAGTAGGCAAAAGAGGCTTCTGCTCCAGCGAGGTCCTGCTGGAGCCGACAAGACTGGAAGAGTACAAAGAACTGAGCTTTTTCTTCCTATTTGGTCATGTTATTCTTGGTGTAACTCTCCTGAATTCAGGCCACAGGATTTTTCCAAAACTCTTTTACAATTGACACAGTCTCTGCCCCAGCTGCATATTTTCTTGTCAAATTCCAGCCTTCGCTAATGTTCTCTTTTGGTTTAATTTTTCCAGAGTACTAGAGAGGAGAAATTGCCCTGTGGTTAAACAAGAGGACTGGCATCCAAAGGATGATCAAGTCTGACTCCAGCCTCTTCCACAGACTTCCTTTGTGATTTCAGGGAAGTCATTCAACTCCTCTGCCTGTTTAGGGCCCTATCTCCAAGACAAGGAGGATCTAAGTCTTTTCCCTTGTCTGAGTCTGAGTCTCAGCTCCTTTTTATTGTTTACAAGGCACCAAACGGAGCCTTGATAATAGCTGGAGCTTTGAGGCTTTACCATAAAAAAAGTTAATAACAACCAGCCATATTTCAGATAAAATGTGATTTGCAGTTTAATATGCTAAGCAACAAAGGCTTCACCAAGAGAATGAACAATAGCATGTTGCACTTCACAAAAATAACTTGCCAGGCAGAGTAAGCACACCAGCATTTTTAGAAAAACAAATTACAAATAATTGGTGGGGGTTTTTTTTTTTTTTTTTGCAATTTAATACACACATAGAAAGAGCCAAAAAGAGTTCAGCAGCCACTGGGAATCCGATTTCATTGCCGATTTGGACTGTCTCCATAGTTTTTATGAAAATCCCTGAGGACTGTGCTATTTTGTAAACTAAACATGGCTGGGTTGTTTTTCTTTTTGCTGGCCATGTGGAGTCTTTTTCCATTCATTAGTGAGCTGCCTTTTTTTGTTTTGTTTTCTTTTTTTTTTTTTTCACAGACTAAGTTCATCAGGAAATTATAAAATTATTTAAAAATTCTGTGCTGTGTCTTCATTTCANATAAATCAGTCAACAAACGTGGGACATAATTTTGGAACTAACAGGCTGTCTATGCTCTTATTTGCTTGGCTGTATAAATCTTTCACCAGGCTACAAATGAGACCAGTTCCCTCGGTGATGGGTTTGGGAGAAGAGGGGGATTGGGTCAGATCCTGTGGATTTGACAGCTCCCACCGACCGTGGCTGGTGTGGAGCAGTTTCCTTCACGACCGCAACTCAGTGTTCCCACTGTTGGGAATGGCTGCAAGATAGTTCCTCCATTTCCTCTCTCATGTTACAGAGCTTAAGAAACATCACCAGGATGATAGTTCCCAGAGGGCTGTGTCTCCATAAAGGGTTTTTTAAGTCTCTCCTTGTCCAAATATCTCACCAGCTTTGACGCAGTGACCTCTTGCAAGAAGGGGAAGGGTAATGCTGGGGCAGGGAGATGAGGTGTGCTCATAATGATTCATCCTGCACCTCACATCCCTCTTGGCATCCCCCAGCACACAGCTCATAGAAGCCCAGTTTCTCTTTACCTGGAGAACTGGAAACTTTGCTGGACCCAAGGCACAGTAAGGAACATTTACCATTTGAGGAAATGCTGAGAGAACTGAGGCTGTTTAGCCTGAGGAAGAGCAGCCTGGGGGGGGGGTGTGTCTCATTAATGCTGATTAATATCTAAAGGGCAAGTGTCAGGAGGATGGAGCCAGACTCTTCTCAGTGGTGTCCAGTGACAGAACAAGGGGCAATGGACACAACCTGGAACACAGGAGGTTCCACATAAACATAAGGTAAAAATTCTTCACTTTGGGAGTTTCAGAGCATTGGACCAGGCTGCCTAGAGAGGTTTTGGAGTCTCCATCTCTGGAGAGATTCCAAACCCACCTGGCCATGTTCCTGGGTGATTTACTCTGGGTGATCCTGCTCTAGTGGGAGGGTTGGATTGGGTGATCTCCATAGGTCCCTTCCAACTCCTACCATACTGTGATTCTCTGAGCCACTCCCCAGCATTCCCAGCTAGCTCTCATGCTTACCGTGGTCATGAGTGCACACCCACAGGGGCAAAGATTTGTGACTGATCTGCACTGGAGCAAAATTTGGTTGATCCTTCTGGATTTTTGTGTAGCTAGAGACCTGCTATCTTGCCTTCATAAAAGATTTGAGGTCCCTTCATTGCTGGGCAACACTTTCCTCCCTCTTCAAAGATCTTTCAATAATGTAAAGCTTCTTTTGACCCTCTGCAGACAGGTGAATCCCACCCAGGGTACCTTGTGTTGCTACAGATCATGTTAAGCATCCTCTGCAGAAAAAATAGAGAGTGGAGGATTTGGGATTTATCTCCCTGTAATTTATCCTTTTTCAACCAATATTTTCAATTGCTGGTGTTGCTGTGGGTGTATTTCCCCTCACCACACATGCACTGTCCTTGCTTCCCATTTCCAGTGATTTAAGGAACTATTTCTGCCCAGCTGACACAAACAGTAAGTCTTTATAATTATTTATCTTCTATTAAAAAAAAAAAGATATTCTCAAGTTTCCCCACTCTGTTTTTCCAGAGATCACCAGATAAATAGGTCTCAGGAAAGACAGATCAGGGAAGGCAACTATAAATACTCCAGAAATGTTGAGAATAAGTGGCAAGGGTGTCAAGGCTTAATGTGGTTGTATCACAAGCCATTTATCTCCTTGCTTGCTCTCACTGGAACATCTATCCACTTCAAGTTTATTGATCCTACCCAAGAAAATGAATTTCCTATTCATGACCTATTCCTCTCCATTTCCTATTAATAACCTATTGCTCCCCAGCTTTTAAATTAGTCTTTATTTTTATTCACCCAGTGCTAGCCCTGCTGTAGTCTATAAGTGAGCCAGGAGGAGCCCTCAGGAACCAACCCAAAGCCAAGCTGTGCCATCTGTCACCACAGGTAGAGATGAACTGGACCTTATCTGAATGGCTGCAAATGTGATGCTCAGCAGGGTGTAGCTGGAAATGGAATTAATCTCTACTATGCTTAGACTCCTACAGACATTTTCAGACAGGCTTGTTCAGAGGAGGAGGAGGATTTGCCCTGTCTTGGTCACTCTGCCTGGTTTTCCAGTGGTGCTCATGCTGGTGTGTTTAGATTCATGGCATGGGATTTTAAAAGTCAGGTGCTGAAGGTCAGGAAGATCCAAGTTCCTGTGCAGAAGTCATTGTGGGAGGAGACCAAGATGATTTGGGGCTGCCAATGTCTTGGCCAAGTTTGGGGAATACAGCTCATCCTTGCATTCTTGGGGCCATGGCTTGGCTCATGACTTGTAAAGGTGGCTTACAACTGCCACCTTCTTCCCTTCCTCCTGTCCATGCCAAAGTGCAGGGATAGTGAGATAAATGATCCTGCCCAAGGAGACTGTTGCTAGAAGAGGAATCATAGAATTGTTAGGGTTGGAAGGGACCTCAAGGATCATCCAGTTCCAACGCCCCTGCCATGGGTAGGGACACCTCACACCAGAGCAGGTTGCTCAGAGCCACATCCAACCTGGCCTTAAAAACCTCCAGGGATGAGGCTTCCACCACCTCCCTGGGCAACCTGTTCCAGTGTCTCACCACCCTCATGGTGAAAAACTTCTTCCTCACATCCAATCTGAATCTACCCATTTCTATTTTTGTTCCATTCCCCCTAGTCCTATCATTACCTGACACCCTAAAAATTCCCTCACCAGGACCCTGCACATATTTCTGCAGCCTAATTTGAGCTGCTAAGGAGCAGACTTGGGCCCAGAGCCATCAAGAGGCATCCAGTGATGTACAGAAACAGAGTCTGGTGATCATAGCTCGTTCTCCACAGTCACCTCCACACCAGGCACCAAGTTTAGGTCTCTGCTTCTCAGAACTGTCCCTCACCCCAGAGGCTGCAGATCAAACTTCATTGTTATTTTTATTCCATTCCCCTTGTCAGTGCCAGTAAAAAGAAGCTAAATCTGAACAAGAGCATGTGGCTGGTTAGCTGTCAGCACTGCATGCCCATGGCAGGCTGAGGCTCCTATCTGCTGGGGAATGGCTGCATCTGCAAGTCATTGCTCCCCTCGGTCGCCTCTCTGGGATCTGTTTTCAGTTGCTGCTGAGACAAACTCACCAGTCAAAATACTGCCTGCTTTTCAAGTCCAAGTCAGCAACGCTTCCCGTAAGCAGTGTTTTCCATGGCATTCACACCAGTTGCTCTCTTGGTTGTCTCAAAACCTCCAAAACCAGAGTTCTGACATTAATTTTACTCTTCTATTCACTGCTGGTAATTTGTATGCTGTGCCTGTCCGGTGCAAACCAGGCAGCGCCGGTGTTGGTGGATGTGTTGTACTGAGATGAACCAACACTTGAGCACTGCTGCTGAGCTGGGACACGTGCTGGGGTATCTTTGCTAACAAAAAAAAAGGACTTTTAGGGTGCTGTGAGCTGGGGCTGTTTGAGTGCTGGTGTTACTGCAGAAAAGTTGTTGTTTAAAGGTGCTTTTTTTTGACTCATGCTCTGGCTGAGGCTGTGAAAGGCTGTTTCTGTGCAGCCTCCAGTGATACTGTACCCACCCCAGTGAAACATTAAACCTTTAGCCTTTCGCCTCCTTTGCCAGGACGTAGAGCCTGGCAGCTCTCACCAAAATCCTCAAGCTCCATGGTGATGTGTTGAATCAAAAGGCGTGCCCAGAGATCTTACAGCTCCCTCTCCTTGGACTTGGCTGGAAAGCTGTGAGCCCTGGCAACCACTCCAGATCCAAGCCAGCAAATATCTCTGTGTGTCCCTGTGCTGCTGTGTCTGTGTCAGGAATAAAGCAAACCATGTAGTGGGCCATTTCAGGAGGAGCATGATCAGGACATCCAGGGAAGCTGTTATTCCCATCTGCTTGGTGCTGGTGAGGCTGACTCAGTGCTGGGCTTCCCAGTTCAAGAGGGCAAACTGGATTTGACACTAGGGAGGTCTATGAAGAAGGTCAGAAATTTAGAGTACATCATCTTTGAAAGAGATGGAGGGAACTAGGCTTGTTCAACTTGGAAAAGAGGAGGCTGGGGTGAGCTAATGGGAGCCTGCTACTGCCTGAAGGGCAGATCCAGAGATGATGCAGCAAGCCTCCTCGTGGTCTTCAAGACTCAGCTGATACCATGAGGAACAGATTGAGATATTCAGATACTACAAAAAACTTCTTTCCCAGATATTCAAGGAGAGGGCAAGTCTCTTATCCTGAAGATTTTCAAAGCTTGTCTAGAAAAAGCCCCAGCTGAGATGTAGTGTACAAGTGGGAGGCTGGATGAAATCTTCTGGGATCTCTCCCTACCAAAAATCCTGGAATTCTACAAAATCAGGGCACTGAGAGCTCTGCTTTCTCTCTTTTTTTTTTTTCCTTGAAAATAAAGATAATTGTCAACCAGACTTGTAGGTTTCAACAACCAAAAAAGCAAACAAATAACACCCCCAAGCAAGCAAACAAATAAACCCCCAAGTAAACAAGTAAGCAAACAAAGGAGTCTTGTTTATTTAATTCCCCAGCTTGCAGTTGGCTTCATGGTTTTGATTTTCTTTTTCTTTTTTTTTTTTTCTTTTTAATGTATTTGGCATTATCTGGTGATTCTGGTGGTTTGTAGCCTGATCAGAGAGTCACATGTGACCAGGTTGGGAGTGAAAATAGCTCAGCTAGAGGTAGTGATAAGAGCAACTCTAACTGCACGTTGGACTTAATGCTTCTTCCAGGGGCTATAACTTTACTTCGGTGCCAACCACATGAGGTTCAACAAGTCGAAGTGCAAGGTCCTGCACCTAGGTTGGGCCAGCCTCAGGCACAAATCCAGGCTGGGTGCAGGATGGGTTGAGAATAGCCCTGGGGAAAAAGACTTGGGGGTGTTGGTTGGTGAGATGCTCACCATGAGCCAGCAGTGCCCTCGTGCAGCCCAGAAGGCAAATGGTGTCCTGGGCTGCATCGAGAGGAGTGTGGCCAGCAGGGCAAGAGAGGGGATTCTGCCCCTTTCCTCTGCTCTTGTGAGACCCCACTTCAAATACTGCATCCAGTTCTGGTGTCCCCAGCATGAGAACAACATAGAACTGTTGGAGTGAGACCAGAGGAGGGTCACAAGGGTGATCCAAGGGCTGGAGCACCTCTGCCATGAGGACAGGCTGAGGCAGCTGGGTTTATTCAGCCTGGAGAAGACTTCAGGGGGACCTTATATCTGCCCTCCAGTACCTGAAGGGAGCCTACAGAAAAGCTGGAGAGGGATTTTTTGTAAGGGTGTCCAGCAACAGGACAAGGGGAAATGGTTTTAAGTTGAGGGAGAGTAGGGCTACACTGGATCTTAGGAAGTTCTTCAGCATGAAGGTGGTGAGACTCTGGAATGGTTTGCCCAGAGTGGTTATGGATGGTCCCTCCCTGGAGCTGTTTAAGGCCAGATGTGATGAGGCCTTGGGCAACCAAGTCTAGGTGTCCCTGCCAATGGTAGAGGGGTTGTAGTAGATTATCTCTGAGGTGTCTTCCAACCTAAGCCATTCTGTTGAAGAAGCATGAAGACTTGGAAATAGCTGCTCAAGTTTCACTTGTAACCTCCAAAAAGAAAAATCAGAATGCCTTTCATGAACAGTAGTCTCTTCTGGGCCAGCAGTATGAAAGCAGTGAAACAGTTAAAGACTTGAAGAGGTTGTCACATGCTCTTGTTTGGGGCAATGTCCACTTACACCTCACTGGGACTCTCAACCTGGACTTCGTTGTGATGGTACCTGAAGCAGTGAGCCCACCTGAGACAAGGCTGAAGAATGATATGTGTGGTTTGATGTGTTTTTACCTTTGATCCTGCCTGGCAAGCAAGCAAAGAGGAGACAAAAAAGGAAAAGGAAAACAAAAAAGCACAAACAAGGAAAAACTAAATCCCTGGCACACTGACTCAGCAGCTTTCACACTGTAAGCTTTGAACTGTACACAGCTTCAGCCTGTCAGCCTGCAGTAAGTCCTTCCCTCAGCACTATGGACACAAAACCCAACTCTGCAGGTATGGAAGGAGCCTCAGGAATGAAGAGCAAGACCGTGGGGGAGAGCGACCACTTGGGAGAGGTCAAGAGGGGCCAAGTGATCCTGGTTGCCTACCTGATTGCAACCCTAGACCTGACCTTTGTCTTCATGCAGCTGGGAATCATGCCTGTGAGTATGGATTGTCTTGCTTCACAGCACATCTTGCCTTCAACCCCAGGCTGTGTAGTTTTCCAGCAAAGTCAGAAGAGAGTTTCTAGCAGGAGAGTGGGAAGTGAATTCCTACCTAGCAGGCAAGCTGTGACTGTGCTCAGGGTGTGCCCAAGCAGTAAAAGCTGATTTATTATTTGTACTGCAGTAGCACCTAGAGCCCTTTCCTGGCCTGATACGTGAGGCTGGTGTGGTTTGTGTCTTCCTGCATGCAGTGGGAGAATGAGCTAACAAGCAGGCAGCAGAAATCAGAGGTTTCAGATCAGAGGTGGGGCTTTCTGATGGCATTGGAAACCAGCTATGAGTGGGAATCATTGCTTCTCACTTACTGGACTCTTCTGTCTGGCTTCATAGAGTCATTTAGGTTGGAAAGGACCCTTAAGATCACCAAGTCCAACCACAGACCTAACATTGCCAAGACCACCACCAAACCATATCCCTAAGTGCCACACCTACACATCTTTTAAATACCTGCAGGGATGGTCACTCCACCACTTCCCAGGGCTTGACAATCCTTTGGGCAAGAGTGAGAAAGTCTCCCCTCAGCCTCCTCTTCTTCAGACTGAATAAACCCAGTTCCCCAAGCTGCTCCTCACAGAACTTGTGCTCTAAACTCTTCACTATCTTCATTGTTCTTCTTTGGACATGCTCCAGCACCTCAACGTCCTTCTTGTAGTGAGGAGCTCAAAACTGAACACAATGCTCAAGGTGCAGCCTCACCAGTGCCAAGTACAGGAGGATGATCTCTATCCTGGTCCTACTAGTCACACTTGTTGATCCAGGCCAGGATGCTGCTGGCTTCTTGGCCACCTGAGCACATGCTGGCTCGTGTTGAGCTATTGAGCAACATCCTCAGGTCCCTTTCTGCTGGGCAGCTTTCCTGCTCTTGTCTGTGAGCTCCTGGATCTATGACATGCCTGTCAAACCCTGTCTCACATGAGCCCATGTCTCCTGGAAGATCTTTCCAGTGGTTTTGTGCCTCCAGAAACAAACTGCTCCCTCCTTATGAGACTAGAACAGCCTGTGGTACCCTGAGGCTGAGAGAGTTTATTTGTAGGAGATCAGTGTAGTCACTCACTAATCAATTACAAGGGGTGTGGGGACATGGATGCAGAGCATGTACCAAGGCAGTGGGCAGGACTGGGGCACCTCTATACCTTCTGAGAGCTGAACTGGGCTGAGAGTTTGAAATAGCCCTTAGTAGATGACACAAACCAAACACCTGAATCAGAAATAGCTGTCCCTTGAGTGTACAATTTTTAAATAACCAACCCCAAAGGACTGTGGTTCTGCAGAGTGTGCATCTGGGGGATTTGGGAAGCCCAGGTTGGGAGTGTACCATCCAGGTTCTAAGTAAAGGCATAGTTTAGACCACGTTGTGCTGGTATTGATTCAAGCTTGCTTGATTAAACAACAGCTCCAAGACCTTGCCACAGTTGTCTCCTGGGTGGTGCTTGGGCTGCTCTAGGTGCAGCACCTGGAGGCAGTAAAGCTAATTTAAGTCTATTTCATCCCCCTTATCAGAGGCTAAACATATTCAGCTGTGTTGGATTGCAAAGATAAAGAGAGCAAAATTGATGGCTCTGATCACATTACCCTGCAGCCCGTGTGGGATGGAGGCTTGTGGTGTTTGCTAAGCAAAATATGTCTGACCCAAGGGAGATTTTGCCTGTAGTTATGAGGAACTGAAGGAAGTGCTTCTTTGGAGCTGTAGTCCTCTCCTCACAGTCATTTAGCTCTTAATTCAGAAGTATAACATGCTTCATTTCCCTGACCTGTTGGGATTTTTTGTTGTTGGTTGGTTTTTTTTTTTCCCTTTTTTTTTTTTTTTAGTACTTGGCAAAGAGCCTGGGTTTGGACTCAGTGGGTTTTGGCTACCTCCAGACAGTCTTTGGTGTCCTCCAGCTTGTGGGAGGTCCCATTTTTGGAAGGTAAGCAAGAACAATTCTCATGACCCTTTTTGAGAGCTGAAAAAGGCCAGACATTTCTATACTTTAATAAAAAAAAAAAAAGAATTCATTTAGCTCTGCTTCATGGTCCTGTTGAAATGTTTGAAGATTTCATAAATGGTCAAGGGGAAAATAAATGCTATCATTAGCAATAGCAAAATATAGAAGCAGCTTTTATATTAACTTAGCTGTGTTTTAATGACACACATTCAAGCATAACAATATAGTGGGAACAGATTTAAACTACCAGAGCCCCCACAGCCTGGGTCCTAACAGCTTAATCCTGCAAAGGTTTTATAGCCATGTGTAACCTTAGAAATGTCTTGTGACTGGGAAAACTAAAAAAATTAAAAATAAATTTAAAAAGGAGGGTATTTATTGATGTTAAGTAGAGCTGTCAGTGGAAATAGCTGAGGCTTGTGTTATTTCTACAGTTGACTCTCACTGTAGCTATCTCAGTGTGGAATACAAAGCTGAACGTGTGTGAGTCTGAGTTCATCTATCAAAATAAGAGTGGAAAAGACTCAGGTTTTCTGCTTTTTCTACCCTGTGGGAAGCACATTCCTGTTCCTAATGAAATGTAAATGGCCCTGAAAAATTTGATGGTGGGGGATAGGCATTCCTCCAAAGTAGAAAAAAATAAAAATAAAACAGTGTAATCCAGTGACAGGAGACTAAAGTGAGGCTGAGAAACCCCAGCTTTTCTTCTCAGTCCTGTTACTGCTCACCGAAGTAATCAATGGATGAGGAGCTGTTGATGTCAGCTGTGAGCATGGCAGGATCCTCTGGTGCATGATGTGTAGCACTTCAATGATCTGCTCTCTAAAGGCCCTTGGACCCTACCATAATATGCACTTTAAAATTAGTACCAATAACATTAAACTCTCCAGCACAGCTTTTGTAAGGAAACACATCCCTAAGAAGGGGGATGATGCAAAGGGCTCCATTTGGATGCTCCTCTGAATGTCTCTCTTTTGGGAGCTGAGCACTTCTGAGAATCTGGTCAGCCCTTTCTCATCATGGATAAATGAGAGGAGGATGGCCCTGCAGCTCCATCCATCTAGGTGTGTCACACTTGGAATGACCTCACAGTCCCATTGCTGACAACTTTGTACCATTTCCATACCAGGTTTGCAGATCAGTTTGGTAACAGAGCAGCCTTAATTCTCTCCTGTGCTGCTGGAACTGTCTTCTTCCTGCTCACATCCATTTCCACCAACATCCCCCTCCTCTTCCTCTCCAAAGTGCCAGGACTGTTCATGCATGGGCTACCAGGTAAGGTCAGTTAGGGCTGAGTGGCTTTCCAAATTGCTTTTGTTGCCTGATTTCTCTCTTGTGACTCGATGATCTTTGAGGTCTCTTCCAACCTTCTTGCTTCCATGATTCTATATTGCTGGCAGTGGGCAGGCTCAGCAGCATGAGGGAGGGCTGGGGGAACATTTGATGGTCATCAGGGGTGAAATAAGAACTGAAGCAGCAAGTGTATTGGTTATGGATAGCAGGGCTAACAGCCTGCAGTCTGAGGTCCCATCTCCTATATGATCTTGAGCGAATGACTTGGACTTCAACTCCCAGATATGGGTGGCAATCACTTGCTAGTGGCAATGTTATCCCAAACTTCTCAGCTGCCTTCTTGCAACCAGGATATTTTATAGCAGAGTTCTTTCCCTTTCTCCCAGTCAAATGAGCATACTGGTCAAAAAAACCCCACATGATTACAAAACTACTTTCAATTACCCCCCAAGCTGTTCTGCTTTAGTTGGTTTTTCTTAGGTGTTACTAGTAAAAACCATCAACAACCTTTAGCTACTAGAAGTCCATGCAACTTGTCCAGGAGTACTCAAGCTGATAGAGTGTTTAGCCTCTTTTTGCCACTTGTGAAGAAGAGTTGGAGTGGTTTGAGTGATTTTATTTCCTATGACTGATGGACTGAACCAGTTCCACTTAGCAGTGTGTACAAACACATGCCCTGGGCTTGCAAGGATCGTTTTGTAGCAGGCACGGTTTCTGTGGCCTGAAAATGTATATATCTGCTGCTCAGGCCCTGTGACAAGTCTGTTTTGAGGGATTTTTCTTTTTCCCTGCAGGTGCTCAGAAGGTTATTACAGATCTGACTGCTCCTTCCAAGCGTGCTGGTGCTTTGGGGAAGCTGGGTTTTTGCTTTGGAATAGGCATGATCATTGGCTCTGCTCTGGGAGGTGTCCTCTCCACCAAATTTGGGTGAGTAGCCCACTTGTGTTGGCTTTATGGCAACCATTGAGAGAGCTGGTGAGGGGAATTTTGCTTTCCTCCCAGTTTTTGATGATATCTTAACTGCTGGTGGCAGCAGAGGATCATACCAAAACTCAGCAGTTTCCTTTCTGTGCTGCTACAAAGAGGTAGAGACCCTGTTGAAAATCTCATCTTCTGTTTAAATTGATTTGAGAACAAGTTGAAATAAAAAATGGAGCTCAGCCAGTTCTCTGGCTGGCTTCTCCTTGGAGATGAAAAGATGCAGACACTGCAAAGCCTGCTTCTAAGAAAAGCAAAATCAGGAGCAGTGAGAAACTGATGGGAAGCATCAGTGTGCTTGAGGGGTGCTCAGTATAGAGCAAGACCCTTAGGAAAGGTGAAAGAAGGTTTGGAACAGTGTGGGGAAAGAGTGCAGAGGTCTAGCCCTGCCACAACAGGATGAAGCACATTCCTGCTGCAAGAGGAGTGAAATGCTTAATTTTACTGCTCATTATTAGTAAAGGAAGCTTCAAAGGTGTGTGGTGCATCAGAGAACTTTGTCAGGAGGGAGTTGCATGTGGCTTTCTTGAAGATTTCTTAGCATTTCTCTGGTGGGGACAAAAAAAATGCGAAATTTTGAGCAATTATTTTATTCTGCTTCTTTCAGTATGGGCACTTGCTTCTGCAGATCCAGGTTAGCATGGAAAGAACTTTTTTTTTTCCCAACCTTTGGGAGCACTACAGCATAGATAGGGGTTGAAGATCGTTAGGGAAAGCTCTCATTTTCAGCAGTGTGGCTTGTCCTGGCAGAAATCAGTGTGCCTGGCTAGTGGTAGTGTCTTCCAAGGTTTCACAGTCAACCCACCTGCCAGTGCTGCCTGTGCTGGCACTGCTACCCAGGGCCACCTTCCCAGCTTGTGCCTCACCTCCTCTAGTTTATGCAGCAACATGTCCTCATTGCAAAATCAATTTTCATGAACTTCAGGCACTGAAGTCAAACATCACTAAACTTTTTTCCTGATCCTTGTCCTGCCACTGTGGGCTCTGTATAGTAATACATCCCCTGGGCATTTTGCATGGGACATGTGCAGTGATTGGGTGTTGGATGTCAAGCATTGCTCTCTGGACCCTGTGGGGCATGGTTCACATGCATTCAGGTGTTGCAGTGCTGCCACTTTGCCTGTCAAATCTTCACAAAGATTAATTGAGTAGAAGACTTAGACCTGGTTGCCCTAGGAAGCAGCCCCTGAAAACTCTGCTGCTGTACCTTGGCAGTGTTGGGCCAAGTTAACTGCTGCAGGTTGTGGAGGTTGTCAAATCTCTTTTGGAGACTTTCAAGCCCCATCTGGATGTGTTCCTGTGTGACCTGTGCTAGATTCTGTGGTCCTGCTCTGGCAGGGGGGTTGCACTCAATGATCTTCAGAGGTCCCTTCCAAACCCTAACATCCTGGGGGCCTGTGTGACAATCTCAGGGTTTTCTTTCTCTTGCCTGAAACTTGGAGAGATTTTCCTCTATTCTTTTTTGGTTGGTGCTTGTTCTGTGTTGTCTAATAGACACAAGGCTGGCTGGGAGGATTAATTTTTGTAGTGATTATATGGTTGCATAAATTGAAAATTTGGGATGTACATAATCATAGAATTGTTGTAGAATGTGTTGTGTTGGAAAGGACCTTAAAGACTGTTTCATTCTAGGCCCTCTTGCTATTGGCAGGGACAGTTTCCTCTATACCAGATTGCTCAAATAATATTAACTAATTCAGGATTTTATAGTATTTACAGACGTTGATGGCTGAGTGGGGTTTTAATATGCATTATTTTTAATCAAATATGATGATTGTGTCCCTCATGTCTGACAGGGAAGGTTGCTTTGGTATTCAGCTTAATCTTTGGTTATATGCCCATATTTAAACATCAGCATTCAGGTGGCATTGTTGCCAAGCAAAAATTTTGGGGAGGTTCACCTTCCAGCATGTGCATCACTCACTGATTTATAGAAAAATCAGCAGTAGGAGACAATCTCCCATTTCAGCTAGTTAGAGATGATTGGATGACTTTTGGATGGCAGGACCTGGTGCTGTCAGACAATAATGCTTCCAAACTCCCCACGCTGCTGCTTATTTTTAAAGCTTCTGACTCTTAACGTTTTGTGCCTTCAACACAAGGCAGAGAAAGGTGAATGTTGCCTGTAATTACGGGCCAGAGAGGGATCTGCACCAGCACAACCGCACAGCTTTTATCTTCCCATCGCAGAGCTGTTTCCCTCGCAGCCAGTGGAGGGCAGCTCCGGCTCGCAGTTGGTGCCTGGCTCCTAGCGCATCCCGTGGCGGTGTGTTTAGGGCTGCCCCTTTTGTCTTGTAGCAGGGCTGGGAAATGCAGCCTGTCTGCAGGAAGCATCCCACTGGAAGGATGGTAGGAATTCCCATTAACAGGAGACAAACTTCAGTCTGCTGGCAGGACCCTTCTGATCAGTGAAGAGGCTTGGTTTGGGTTTTAGAATCAGCAGCTCCAGATTGAGAAATCTGCCCAGGGTATTTGGTAGCAACCTTGGCTCCAGTTACATCCCACCTTTGCTTTGACACTGAATTTAGGTTCTCTGGCAGACTTCTGGGCAATGATTAGAGGAGCAATCTAGAGATTTTTCTAGTGCTTTGGATGATATTGGTGGTGAGCAGGAATTCAGCCCTCAGAGCAGGTGGAGACAGCTCTGGGCCACACAACAGCTCCCTAAGCACCCCCAGCACTCCTGGCTGTGGCTTGTGGCACCAACCAGGAGGGAAAGGAATGAGTGTCATGTCATGGATGTGCCTGAAGCTCCCTAGTCTTGCTAATGTATCACAGAATAGTTTTGGTTGGAAGAGACCTTAAAAGATCATCAAGTCCAAACATTAACCCAGGTCACCACTAAACCATGTCCCTTCCTGGCTCCAGCCTCCTTTCAGGGAGGTGTAGAGAGCAACAAGATCTTCCCTCAGCTTTCTTTTCTCCAGACTGAACAAGCTCAGTTCCCTTAGCTGCTCCTCATGATTACTGTGCTCCAGACCCTTCATAAGCTTCATTGACCTTCTCTGGGCGCACTCCAACACCTCAATGTCCTTCTTGTAGTGAGGGGCCCAAACCTGAACCCAGTATTCAAGAGATGCCACAGATAATCATCCCTCCTTGTGGCCCACAGGAGGGCACAGATACAGGAAGGCTCCAGACCCACCTGGAGCTGCATAATCACTTCCATTTTTTCCATAGAAGAATGACCCAACCTCCTCCCTTTGAAAAGAAGCATTTCTGCCATGTCATGGAAGTGCAGAGCTGGAGATTTCTGTCCACTTTGCATTCTTCTCTCCCTCACCACAAAGCTGGCCAGCATTCCCCATCTGGTGTTGACAGCATTATTCATATGTTAGTGGTTTGGATACAAGAGAGGGGGTAGAAAGCAGGCTCAGCTCCTCGGCTGATGTCATTTTGGTATTGTTCCACTGTGTTGATGTACTTGACCTAAAGATCTGCTCTGTTGTTGTTTTCTTTGTTGGAGTAATATTTTTTCAACCCCTATCTATCAAGGGAGCCCCAGGGAAGTTGAATGGCTTGTTCTGATTGCCATAGGATTTTGGGGGGATGGCAGATCCTGATCTCCACTCTAAGCTGTAGCCACTAGCTCCAGCCCTTCCTCTTCCTCTCGCACTTTCATCCATGTTTCCCAAAACTTTGAATGAAGGAAATGTGACTTTTAGTCACACCTGGATGTATTTCATCTGTGGAATGAGGCATTTGACTGTTAAAGGAGAGTTTTGCCAGCTGGCCTCACCTTACTCAATTACTGAAGATCTTGCTTTTAATATATAGCCCTGTCCAGGTGTCTACTCCTCTCTACAGTGTGCATAGCTGTGAAGAACATGGGCAGGGTGGTTGTCAGGCCAATTTACCCCACCTGAGCATGAGGAATTTATTAGAATCATAGAATCAGTCAGGGTTG
>VXBD01010172.1:1349-38261 GCA_013399975.1 Indicator maculatus
TCAGCCTCCCCCTTCTCCCTCCTTTCTGGAGTGGGTACTCAACCACAGCTGAAAAAACAAAGGACCAGGAGTCAACAAGCTGGAGTAAACAACCCATCCTGCCTGTTTGAAGTAAACAGGAGCACACACCCACCTTATGGGATGCTCGTGCTGTGTTTGTGCTTCTTCCAAATATGGGCATATTCTGGTCATGTGCTTTGCTATTGGCTAATGATGTGTTGACCTGGCATTTGACTATTGGCTAAATCCAAGCACTGAGCAAATTATAAATATTACGCAAATTGTAAATAACTTGCTCTTTTGCTCTTTTACTATTAAGCTTTTGCGTTCTTGTTTTGCTTCTGCTCTTGCTCTGTGCACGTGCTTTGCCCTCGTGCATGTGTTCTGCCTTTGTCTGCAGTCCAAAGAGAAACCTTGTTACCCAGGAAGTGCCCTCATGCCTCAGTTTACCCTGGAACCAGCAGAGTCCTTTGCACAAGCTACATTGAAACTACGGCTAGCTTTGTATCACATCTGTAGTCCCCACCAGTAGGAATAAGCTGCCTAACCATTCCCTGAAGGGACAGAGCCCTGTTGGCAAAGCCTCACCAGCCAGGGAGAACTTGTCCAAAAACCTTTCGGCAGTTCTATGCGTGTCTGCTGCAAAGCATAAAAGCTGCAGACCTGTCAGCCAAAGCTGGTCTGTGCACCTGCCACTCACAAAAGCCAGAAACTGTGCCGGCTGCTGAGTTGCAGGAGGAAGGGACCTGCTGCCTGCTGCTCCACGGCCCAAGTGCCAGGGCGATCCAGAGCACTGTCTGTGCCCTCCCAGGACTTTCTGTGAGTGTCCTGAACAGCTCATTCATTTCCAAGTTGAGCCGGAGGGAACGCCACTCTGCACCACCCCCTCCCCCACGCTCTCCGTCTGTGCCCTGTCAGGACCACCTGTGAGTGTCCCAGCCAGCCACAGCGTTTTGCAGACTCCATAGCACCGCCAGCACACGCCAATCACCCATGAGCCTGTTCCAGGTGAACCAGCACGCTCCTGCGACAGGAGAGAAAGCTGCCTCCAACATGTCTGGAAGGGACCACCCCTGGAGCCAGCCACAGCAGCTAGCATAGCAATCAGCTTGGCAACCAGTTTACAGGTGAAACTGTATCTTTTCCAGTGTTCACATGTTTAACACCAGTTTTGATTCTGTTTAAAATCCTTACGCTTTAGCCCATGTGGTATTATAATCTTTGGATTATTAAGCAGCAGCCCGATATGCCCGGAGTTAGAATTCGTGAGTAAAAATTGGTTTGAGTCTCTTTGAAAGGTTCCTTTAAATTGTGTGCCTGATACCTAGCCCTCAGCTGTAGTCAGCCATCATGTGTCTCGTTGAGTCGGCCCCTGGTGGACAAGCAGTGGAATTGCACCCTTGGTTCTCACTAAATAACTGTGTTGTATTTTTCTAATTTGGTTTATTATTGTTAAACTGTATGAGTTTATGGAGACTGTATCCACGACTGTACACTAGAATCTGCATATATATAATGTTAAAAGGTTATTAATAATTTTTACATTAACAAATAATAAGAATTAATAATATTTCATAATTAATAACCATAAGTATGACACCTTGTCAATGCAGTAATGCAGCTGCTGGCAATGCTTGCACTATGTGTGTGTAGCAGAAGGAATACAAAGGTTAGTAGGGTATTGTAAGTGAAAAGTGTAGCAGACCTTCCTTTTTAGTGAATGAGAGAATGTGCTGCAGTGTAGATGTAAGGATCATCTCAGTGGAATGGGATGCTGCACATCACAAAAAAAGTTTTGTTGTGACCTACTTAGCAGATCGTTGGCGGGAAATGATGGTTCCTTTGCTGCTAGTGAAAGTGAGGTGCTAGTTGCAAAACTGCCTCTTGTACAACTTGAAGTCAAAGCTATTTCCACCAGATGTTCAAATACTAAAAAATTCTGACAAGTAGTGTGATTAAAATATCAGACTTTACTGAAGATACCAAATTAAACACATCAGACAAGTCCGAAAAGTGCAATAGGAATGTGGTGTGTGTAACAGTATACTATTAGACCCTAATTTAGTCTATGGGGTAAGTAAGAATTCAGAAGCAGGGCTGACTACTGGTAGAGGAGTAAGTTCATGTTCCCTAACTGCAGGATGAAATGAGCTGCTCATGTTTCTGGTCTGCTTCTTTGTATAATCATTTTACTTGATCTTGTTACCAAAGAACTTCAAAGAATCTTCATTTTCTTTTCTTTCTCCTGCAAAAAAAAGGGCTGTCCTTTTTCCCCATCACAGAAACAGGAAGTGAGCACATTTGAATGAACAATATTTTAAGAGTTTTTCCTTGTATACAACTTTAAGTTACCGTATTTTATTTCACATCTATTATTGATAGAGTAGACATTCAGAAATGATGATTTGTTTTGGGAATGAGTTTGGAGATGCCTGCTTGCAGCTTCATCCTTCTTTTTCTCAGAAGGAATTCCTTGATTTATTTAATATCAGGAAGTCCCGCAAAACATGGTATAAGGAGGATCAAGTGAGATTCCCCCACTTCAATTCTCCTTTCCTTGTGGTTGTTTTATTTGTTTAAGATTGTTACAGTGTAAGGGCTAGTGTGAAAAATAGAAATTAGTAATGAAGTATGTATGAGTTAAATTTTAATCTATTATATATCAGTTGCAGTTTTGTATTTTTTCTTTCTTCTTAAGAGTCAAATTCTAAGTTGAATAGTTAACTGTGAATACAGACTTCCTTTGAGAAGATACTGTGCAATAAGGTAGCACTGTTGGCAGTTTACTTTTGGAGCAGTATGGATTTAAAATTGTGTTTTATAGTGTAGCTATCTAGTGTTGTGGCTGTGAAAGGGCACCATACAGGCTGCAATATGCAGCAGATGATTTCTGTAACATATGGTTAGCTTTTCATGGATTATTTACAAAGAACTTCTGTTCATCTTACTTCTGAAAATAAAAGAATCTGATGAATAGTCATGAGATGAAAGACAGTACGTTTCTTTTGTTAATTGTTTTTTCTTTTGCATTTGTCTTTATTTGGGTGCACTAAACGCAAATGCGACTAGAAATGTTGTTAAACATATGTATGGGGGTTCAAATTTAGAATCATACAGATTAATAAAACTGAAAATATTGAAAGAATAGTTTGAGAAAGCTGAATAAGGGAAAGCTGTGAAAAGTTGCTGGCACATTTTTAGTGATGTCACATATTTTTCTGTTCCCAATAGAAAAAAAGAAAGTTCGAAGTCAACATCAGCTAGTTGGAGGGGAAAATAAGATGATGAAAGAGAGAAAATAAATATGTAAAAGTTGAAGTAAAAGTTTTGAGGAAAATAATTTAAAAGAACTAATATTGTTTAAAAGTCATTATAAAATAATTTCATTAATAAATTTTCTTTCTGCTTAAAATGTCAGGAATCCATTAAAAGTTACTGCTTGGGGAAAATACTTCAATTTTTCATCAGTTCGAGTTATTCATGTTAATTTTTGTGGGGTTTTTTAATGTAATATATTAGGTGTTTGTTACTTTACAGTGAAAGGTTCTGATAAAGAATGTAATGAAGAAAGCACAGAATATAATGTTTATGGGTTACTCTGGTCCTTTTGGTGCTAGAAATCAAATGTGCATCGCTTTATTACATGTATAGGTGGCCACGTTTAATATTGCAATGCAGAGATGAGCTTTTTCATTAAGTGCTTTAAGCCAATGACAGAACAAGGTGCATTGTTACATTTCTGTATTGTTTGTGGCAGCAATGAAGGATATATGGGATAAATGTGTCAGTTTTGCATTTCTGCTAGAATGATTTTTAAGGATATTTTGATAAACTATCAGTATGCATGTAAGTTAACTTCTTGACATGAAATACAGTTTCCTCTTACATTTCATGAACCTATATAGAGGCAGGTATGCAATGCCGATTAGATAGCACAGTCTGATTGAATGTTGAACTGCAGAACTATTAATGTTTTTGCTTTTGTTTGGTTTTTTTTTTCCCTCCACCCCAAAAGTTTGGGTAACACTTAATACAATAATAGCCTGGGCATATTGTCTCATAGTCCTTTTTGCTTGCTTTTTATGTAGTGGATTAAAAAAGTCTTCCACTGTAGACTGGAAGTTCAGTGATGATGTTTGTGACATCAGACCACCCATAACTCCTGGGAGTCGCATCCTAACTCATATTCTTTTTGGAAATACACTTCCTAGTGTTGAAGAGCTAGGTTTTTGCTGCCACTTTCACTATCTTTATATTATAGTGTACCCTCTAGAGTCACAGGGTTTAATTAAAATTAATTTTTAAAAAATGAAGTTTAATTAAAAACCATTTTGTTACCTATTTACATGAAATATTGACAGATAATTATAACATCCTTTTGCCATGAAAAGACTCATGAAGTGTTAAGATCTTAGACAAAACAGGATTATTTTCCCTGTTCAGTTTTGATCTGTAGTTTTTGTAGCTGATTTTCTTGATTCAACGTGATTTTGGTTCGTCTCGAGATTCGCAACGGAGTTAAACAAAGGGTTTTTTGACAATTTTACATTTTTAGGGAAGAAAAAGAAAGTATTTGTAGCTAAGGAGATGCCATGGAAAAGGATAAAAATTAATTCTGGAATGACTGCATTCTTAAACATCAAAAGATGTGCTCCACTGTGTCATAGTGTTTCTTTGTACTTATTGTTGCCTAGAACTCTGGGCTCCGTTAGTGTACTGTGATACTCTGATTCTTCACAGATAAACAAAAGTGTAAAATGAGATTCTGTTGGTTTTCATTAGTGCAAATTCACTTATTGTATTTGGAAATTTGTCCATGGAAAGAGCCTTTGGAAGTATGCTCTAGTTATCTTAGTTACGTGAGTGTTTTTTTAACTCCCGAGCAACAAGCTGTCAGAAGCCCCCTGAATGTCGGTTTTGTCATATTGTTTTCAAAGAAGTACAACTGCAGCCAATGCAAAATATAATTTGAGATTGTTCTTGTGTGGTATTAGCCTGTCTTTTATGGTGTCTAGACAGGAACAGTAGATACTGTGGGAACAGATGAATTCCTGATAATTTTTTTTATCTTGTGAAGTCTGTCAAAATAACCTCCAGTGGCAGGTTGCCTCCTGTGTTGATCAGGTGTGGGTTTTTTCTCCTGTTTCACTTGCCTACCAAGGTATGGTAGTCTTTTAGGAAGACTGCTTGTATTCTCTGCTGTAAGAATTCAGACTTCACGCTCTTCCCCTTGTTCTATGAAGTAATTCATAGGTTGAAGAAACAAAGTGCAAAAACAGCTGCACAGGCAAAGGCAGATGAAATTTACTTAACTGTCTATACCTCAGATTTTCTTCTTTATGAGCCTTATTTTTACCTGGTGACAGCCCTCGAGTAATATTGCTGGTTTTTTTCCTTTTATAAACATATGAAATGAGCAGATATGAGAGTAAAAGTTCAATTCATTTAGGGAAAAATATAAGGGCATACAAAGTGGTAACCAAGAAAAGTGCTTCGAGAACAGAACAGGATTTTTTCCACGCAGGTATAACTTACCTAAATAAAGTTTTACTACTGCTGCAGTAGATGACTTTGTAGACAACTCAGATGAGTTTTCTGCTTAGGGATTGATGTGGTTTATTTGCCTTTTGATTGATCTAAAGTCTCAAGAGGGTCAGTTTTTGGGTTAAATATTAGTATGCAAATCTAGTTCCGGATAATCTGTCTGATTATCCTGTGAATTATGCAAATTAAGTAGCTTATTTGAGTTTAAAATTTCATCACAGCAATACAGAACAAACATTTGAAATAGCTCCTTAAACTTTCTTACCTTCATCCTCCATTCATGCCTCCAATCATCCTCCAAATAGTGAGAAAATATCCTGTTCCAAATAGGACCCAAAGTTACTTGATTTTGCCTTACAAATACATGTGTGCATGCTTACCAGTTTCCACATAGTGTGTAATGAAACTAATTAGTAATGTGTGTACTCAAAAATTAGATGGTTTGAAAAGCTGGAGCTGTAGTTTGAGATTATGTGAAAGCATGTATTTGTGAAATTTTAATTCTGTTAGAGCCAATAAGCTCTTTCAGGTAGATAGAGTTTTTTTTTCAAATAGAGACTTTGTCTTGATAGATGTTAAACAGCTGAAAGGAAGAACTGAAGGAGACACTTAGTCAGATTCTATGAGAATGGGGAGTGAGAAGGCGGCAAGCAAAGCAACTGATGCTTTCCGTGGTAATGCACAGTCATACCTTTTAAAGATGCAAATAAATAGGCAGCCGCGATTTGTTACTGTGACTGTTGTAATGTATCTAAAGATCAAATATTTCCTGTTTCAAATAGTGAAAATTTTGCCTGGAGTCTGTTAGTTCAAAATATGGAAGAGGGGAGTCCTTAGTTATAAAGAGGTGTCTTAATTTCATTATCCCTTCCTTAATGTCTTCTGACAACAGTCTAGCTGAGGGTAATGCTCTGGATTATATCTCTGAGAAAAAAAAATCATAGAAATATCTCAATTTAGAATTCATGTTTGGTTTGTCTGTGGAAGACATGGAAGAATGATTGTGAATCTATGATCTTAGTCAAACTTTGACTGGAATCTGTTCAATGTACCAGGGCTGTAGAATGAGTCTCCAGAGGAGTTAGTTATATTGTAATATTAAACAAGTACACTGTAGGCTTAATACTAAACTACTGGTTAAACAGCATTTTAAATACATGCTAGGTATTCTGTGAGAGAAAGTTACAACAAAGGTTTCAGTTAAAAAAGAAAAAAAGAAACAAACAAGGAGGGAAAGAGACAATCCACACAAAGAAATAGTCAGTAGCAAGACATTTGCGAAATACATAGAATAATTTTACTGCACATCTTCAAATATATTTTGTCTTTCTTTCATACTAGATTACTAGTACTTAAAATACTGATTCATAAAGAAATTATTTCTGCCAACCTTAGTCTTATAACCAAATATGTGAAATTAATGCTTTTTGTATAATTTGACTCTGGTGACACTGGTGAAGGTGATTTATCAGCTGTTAAGCTAGCTGTCAACATTGTGCCATGGAAGGGCCAGAGGTTTACTTTGTGCTCAGTAATTGTTGTGCAGAGTAGGGAGAAGAGTATACATACCTTGAAAAACTGAGCTCAAACTGCTACTCAGACTCAGAATTGCCCCGTCCTTCCCTGGTTACCACTTTGTAAACAGCTTCATTCTGCATTGTGGGTGCTCTGAATGCCAGTGCATGGACACTGTTCCGTGTGTGGTGCAAGTCCTGGTTACCCCAGTGCAGCTTCCTTCGTATGCAGGGCTGCTTCCTATAATTCATAGATTCATAGAATGCTTTGGCTTGGAAGGGACCTTCAGAGATCATCTAATTTCAACCCCACCTCACCATAGTCAGGAACACCTTCAACTAGACCAGGTTGCTTAAGGTCTCATTCAGTCTGGCCTTGAACACCTCTGGGGACAGGTGTTTGCCTCTTTGGGCAACTTGTTCCAGTGCCTCACCACTCTCACTGTACACAATTTCTTCCTAATATCCACTCTACATCCAGTCTAAATCTACCCTTCTCAAGTTTAAAACTATTGTCTCTTGTCCTATAACTACAAGACCTCGTAAAAAGTTCCTCCCTGGCTTTCTTGTAGGCCCCTTCAGGCACTGCAAGGCTGCTATAAGGTCTCCCTGGAGCCTTCTTTCCTCCAGGCTGAACAGCCTCAGCTTTTGCAGACTGTCCCCATAAGGGAGGTGCTCCAGCCCTCTGACCATCTTCGTGGCCATCCACTGGACCCACTCCAGTAGTTTGATGTCCCTCTTATGCTGGCATCACCAGAACTGGACACGGTACTCTGTTGGGGTCTCACAAGTACAGAGTACACAGGGAGAATTGCCTCCATTAATATAATAATAGGAGGGATATAATACCTATGTTTCTTCCTGTGAGTAAGTTTGAGTTCAGTGATGACAGTTACTTTTTTTGCCCCAATTGTTACATGTAGACTTAAAATAAATGGCTGCTGAATGTGACTTCAAATGCATTGTTTTACATGTTTTTTCTCCAGCACGTTTTCTTTTTTTCTTTTTTTTTCTCCCCCCCTTTTTTTTTTTTTTTTTTTTTTTTTTTTTTTGCTGAATATATAAATGAATCAGATTTAACCATTTGGAGGTTGAAAATCCATATGCACGTTACCAGCTGTATTGTAAAATAATAAAAAAATGTATATCCTATTGTCGGAAGTTTTATTGTTTCTCAACACATTTCATTTAACTTGTATTTTAGAAACAAAGCAGCTGCATTTTTGTCCTGAGGTAAAAGTTTCATCTGTTTCCTACTACAGTTAGAGTGTTACTGCTAGGAATACTGTAATGAATGAAGTTTCGATTTAGAAAGGGAAGTTGGGAAGGGACAAAACAGTATGTGGAATTAAAACAGACTCCTGAAGAAAAATGCAGAGTTCTAATAAGCATTTTAGTACACATGACATAAGAACAGAATTTTTTGACAACAGCGATATTATACTGTACAGTAGGTATATTAAACTGTTGTCTGTGTTGACCAGAGTTGTATTATTTTCCTTGAGAAGTAAATTCAGCTAGACTGAGAACTATTTTGTATCATAATCTTGTTAGTTGCCTTATTTAAGGCATTCATGAAATCTGGAGATTTTCAAACTCTACTATTTAGCTTGTTTTCTGGTATGCTAAAAGTGCAAGTGAAACAGTGTTACAAGGTATTCTTAATCATAAGCAGAAATTGAACATTTCTGCAAATGACCATTTTTTGACTGAGCTTGTCTGAATTGTTTCCATTCAGTTCTGCATTTATGGTCTGTTTTGTTTAGTAGCAGCAAGGTATTAGTTTCCTCATTAACGCTGCCGTGTTGTTACAGTCATGCAGTTTCGTATATAATTAAAGTACTAACGAAATTAAAATAATGCTATAAGCCTGTGCTTACCAGATTGTTACATTTCATAAGTCTAAAATGTGGGACATGTATGTTCTTTTAGCGTTGCTTTTTCTCTATTAACAGTTTTTTAAATTTTTTACTTTTTAAAATAGAGACTCAGAGGGCAGCAGCAGGAGATAAACAACTTAATACAGAGAAAAAGTGCTGCGGATGAGGAAAATGCCCGTTTGAAAAATGAATGCAGTAACTTGAACCAGAAATTTAAAGATAAAAGCCAAGAACTTAAGGTATATTGACTTGTACTTGTATAGTTTCATAAGACTGTAGCTTTGAAGTAGTTCTTTAAGCAACATCAGCCTTTGTGGCACAGAAAGTGACAAGCTTGGAGAAAAAATTGCCTTAGGCCTTGCTATACCTTCCCGTTTTCTCACATACCAACTCTGAGGAAGATGCTTTAAAGCTAGGAATCCAAGCTTTATAACTTTCAGATAAATAGTTAATGATGGAAATGGAGCAAAGAAAGTAGGAGTGTGAAGATGTGGCTTCTTGTAATTAGATTCTGATGGGACTGGCATTATTAATTGATAAAGCCGAGGTCTAGGAGGATATGTCTGTGTGGGTCTCAAAAATAGCTGGGGACAGCATCAAAGGCAGCTTGATCAATTAATGGGCTCTTTGCAAATGTGTACTCATCAAAGCTGTCATCCAGTTAAAAAATATGACCCTTCCACCTGCATGAAAGAGGCCAATAAAAGTACACAGGTGACCTTGGCCATCAAATATAGAAGAAGTTGCTGTGAGGGTAAAACTACACAGTTTATATTTGCTGATTAGTTCTCACTTTTTTTGTTTATCGGCCCTGTGGTACTGTTCTACAGGACACTGAGGAGTGCGCACAGAAGAAGGAAGAGCAAAACAGACTGGTTATAAAAAACCTGGAGGAGGAAAACAAGGGATTAAATGCATGCTGTGCTGACCTGATAAATGACCTGGAGAAACTGAGGAAGCAGGAGGCACAGTGGAGAACAGAAGAATCTGGCAATGATGCCAGAATAAAGGTATGAAGCGGAATGGACTCCTGAATGTTATTTTAAAATTAACTTCTCCAGACATTTTTCACTACAAGTTATTTTCTTTAAATAACAAGTTACATATTCAAACTACCAGTAGGGACTTGCATTAATTTACATTCCTTCACTTAAGACCCACAGCTTTTTAAAAATTGATGTTGCAAAGCAGGAATCTGACTTCAAATAGTCATCTTAAAATGTAATCATTAAAAAATAAAAGATACTGTGTTTTAAGATAAAACATACATGTGAAAAAATAAGAGCTTAGAAGTACTGTCATTCACAATTTTTTTCTTAATGTGTAATTGACTTACCTATAATGTAGTTGCAGTAGAGTTGGTACTTGTTGTTTTGGAAAAAATACTTTAAAATTTTAACTGCAGTTTTGAATAAATTGTGTCCCAGCCTCCAGAGGGCTCCATTCTATCAGAGGCCTTATTATTGCATATCATATATTAAAAATTATTTTCACTGTTTATGATAAAATGAAAAAATGAAATAATTTTGTAATTAGTACATGATATTGTATCTTTTATTTAAATGATACTTTGTCTTGTTTGCTGGTGAATCTTGGCAAGCTCTTTTTTAAATTCCTGTAAGAAATAAGCCATAAGCATGGTATCAAAGTGTTTGATTGCTGCTTATATGGACTTCTGTAAGCAGATTCTGTTTATTTACATAGGTGATGAACACATACATCACTTTTATACTTATGAAAGTACATGACATTCTGGTATATTCATGTATTTGTATATTCAGGTACTAACTTTCAACATCTTGCCCAGAAACATCTTGTTTTTCTGTACTAACAGTTCAGTGTTTTTGGTGACACTTCCAATTTTTGTGCTGGTGCAACTGTGATGTAAAGAGCATCATTCAGATCTGTTAACAGGGGAAGTGAAGTTCTTGTAAACTGAGGCTTTTGGGGTGGTTACAATGAAAGGGTTATAGGATTCTCAGGACAACAAATGGTTTATTGATGCTTTGGGAGATAATCTAAAGTGCAATAAACTGGTTTAATAATTTTCAAGTTGTCAAATGTAGTTCTTGTAATATTGCACATATTATTGAAAGCAATTGTTATCCACACCTTCAGTGAAAACAGAATGATTTTTAATGTATCTGTCTTCCTGACTAATAAGGCATGCTGAAGAGTGAAAGGTGCATCACAGTCATGTGATTCCAGGGATGGGAATAAGTAGATTTGATGTTTCAGAATAGATTCACAAGCAGGTTGAAGTGATCTTTAGAGTATGACAGAGATAACTTCTTGAGGTGAGTATTCCTGAGCCAACAAGGAATAACACACAGCTGGACATGCTGTTCACAAACAAGGAGGAACTCATTAAAGAAATAATCATCAATGACAATATTGCCTATAGCAGCCATGAAATTGGGAAGATCCAGATCCTGAGAAGATGAAGAAAGGAGACTAGCACAGTACAGGTGCTAGCCTGAGAGCCTAGCCTGAGAAAACTAAAATAGTACACACCACTGAACCAGCTGAACTGCATCCAAGGGTGCTGAGAGAGTTAGCTGATGTCACTGTCAGGCTACTGCTTATCTTTCAGAAGTAGTATTTATCATGAGATATCCCTGATGGAAAGGATAAGCCAAGAACAAAGATTGGTTGGCCTCATTGCAGTCCCTGGGAAAATCATGAAGAAAGTAATCTTTGAAGTAATTTCAGGGTACGTAATCGATAAAGCAACAGTTGTCTAGGAACAATCATGGATTTACCAAGAGTGAATGGTTCCTGAGCAACCTGATTGTCTTTTGTGATAAAATGATTGTCTTTAGCCAAAGGGAGAGCTCAAATGTGATTATTCTTAACAAGATTTTTTGATGCTATCTTGTTGGGTTTTTTGGGTTAGGATGTTAGGATGTTGTTTGCATGTTTTGAGTTCTAAGAGCTGTGGTTAATGTATTTTTACTGTCTGTAGGCTGGCAATAAGTGGTGTACTACTTCAGGATCTGTCCTGGGCCTGTCTTGTTTAAAATTTTTTCGGTGATCTGTAAGAGGGAACAGTGGGCATGCTTGTCAGGTTTACAGATGACACCAAACAGGGAAAGTGGATGTGCTTGAGGACATTGCAGCCATCCAGGGGGACCTTGACAGAAACAGACCAACAGAAGCCTTAACTAGGACAGATGATGAGTCTTGCCGTGAGAAGGTAGAGCCCTGTAGCCTTACAGATCTGAGGTACAATGCTGGGCAATGGCAGGCAGCAAAGTGCATTAGGACCAGCCCTGTACACTCAGGCAGTAGTTATGGCCAGCAACACCTAGAGTGACATGAGCAGGTCATGGTCCCAAAACGATGGAAGGAATCAACACCGTCTTCTGAATTATCTAGATAGTGCACCCATTTTTTTGTAAACTGGCTGAACGTGAGACAATGTGGCTGGAGACCTTACCTTGTAAAGAGAGTCTACGGGACTGGCTGGTTCAGATAGGAGGAGGAATAACTCAGTCGGGGGCCATCCAACAGCATCTCCCTCACCAGCAGGAGGGGATGAAGGAAACAGGAGGGGATGGAGAAAACACAGACTCTTCACAGCTTTGCATGCTGCAATGGTGGGAGCTAGCACAAGCTGAGACAGGAAAAGCTTGATCACAGACATAGGAGAAGCCTTTTCCCCAGGAGGACAGCTGAGGGGTGGAGGTGGGGCCTGTGGAAGTTGAGCCATCTCTATTTCTGGAGTTTTCAGTCTTCAATTTTGAACCCATGGCTGAACCTGCTTTATATAAAGGCTGTGAATGGAGACCTCCCCAGGTCCCTGTGAGCTTGCATTTGTCCATGAATCTGGTGACCTACATTCCGCCCTTTACTTTTTTGTCTTCTTTGCTTTATGTTTCTGTTTGTTTTTCTCTTCCCCTCTTGCACTTCTTGATGTTAGACAGCTAAGTATACACCTTTGCTAGTGAATGGAGTTAGGTGAAGTTGATTATCTCACAAGATTATTGTAGAGTTTTAAAAACATACTAGAAATGCTGTCTGCATGAGGGAAATGTTCAGTTTAACCTCTAAGAAGCAGTAATGCATTGTCTCAGAATTGTTATTAATGGTTCATAAAATAATTTTGTAAAAACACATTAAATGATTTTTTTGTACTACATCACTGTTTCTTCTTATATTTTTCCTGTAAATATTTGCCTGAAAATTTAAGTTTCAGTTTAAATTTATTTCACCCTCTGTTTCTGACATTCCCCATTTGTATCACTTGACACAAGAGAATAAATATTGGACGCCAGATTGGCTCTTAACGAGATGCTTATAAATAATAAAGAATAATAATTTCCTCATGAATAGAACCCAAATACAACCTTATCACACTAAATGATACCAGGCTGCAGATGATATTCTAATATATACACCCCAAAATAACATGTCACTAAATTTGTTTTAAAGTAATTTATGTGCAAATTCAGTGATGGAATTGTATGGTTCTGAAGGGATGGTAAAAATGGTTATAGATAAAAGTATTTGGAATTAGAATCATAGAATTGTTAGGGTTGGAAGGGACCTCTAGGATCATCTAGTTCCAACCCCGCTGCCATGGGCAGGGACGCCTCACACTAGATCAGGTTGCTCAGAGTCACATGCAGCCTGGCCTTAAAAACCTCCAGGGATGGGGCTTCTACCACCTTCCTGCACAACCTGTTCCAGTNCTTCCTAACATCCAATCCAAATCTACCCATTTTTGTTTTTGCTCCATTCTCCGTAGACCTATCACTACCTGACACCCTAAAAAGTCCCTCACCAGCTTTCTTAGAGGGCCCCCTTAAGATACTGGAAGGCCACAATAAGGTCTTGTCGGAGCCTTGTCTTCTCGAGACTGAACAGCCCCAACTCTCTCAGTCTGTCCTCATAGGAGAGGTGCTCCAGCCCTCTGATCATCCTTGTGGCCCTTCTCTGACACATTCCAGCAAGTCCATACCTTTCCTGTAATAGGAGCTCCAGAACTGGCTGCAGTGCTCCAGATAGGATCTCACCAGTGTGGATTAGAGGGGAAGAATCACCTCTCTCGACCTGTTGGCTACCCTTCTCTTGATGCAGCCCAGGATTTGATTGGCTTTCTGGGCTGCAGGTGTATACTGATGGCTCATGTTGAGCTTCTCATCCATCAGCACTCCCAAGTCGTTTTCTTCAGGGCTGCTCTCAAGCCAGTCACTGCCCAGCCTGTATCAATGCTTCTGAAAGTCAGTTCTGCCTCTTGGCTTTGAATTTGGTGGTTAAAGCAGCATCTCTTTTTGTATGTTTTTAGTAAGAAGTGCTGTATTTAATATTGCAGATGATGTTATATACAGATATTATTCATGTTAGTCTTCTATATCAGCTAAGGAACAAGATGGAGCATATCATCTTGGGGGCAATCACAGTGTACCTGCAGGATGGCCAAGGGATCAGGCCCAGCCAACATGGATTTAGGAAGGGCAGGTCCTGCTTGACCACACCTGGTTACGCCACACGTTGAGTATTGTGTTGAGTTCTGGGCTCCTCAATTTAAGAAGGCTATTGAGACACTTGAACATGTCCAGAGAAGGGCAATGAGGCTGGTGAGAGGTCTGGAGCACAAGCCCTGTGAGGAGATGCTGAGGGAGCTGGGACTGTTTAGCCTGGAGAAGAGGAGGCTCAGAGGAGACCTTATGGCTTTGTACAACTACCTGAGAGGGGTTGGTCTCTTCTCCCAGGCAGTGACAGAATGAGAGGCCACAGTCTCAAGCTGTGCAGGGGGAAGTTTAGGCTTGAGGTGAGGAGAAAGTTCTTCACAGAAAGAGTGATTGGCCATTGGAATGTGCTGCCCAGGGAGGTGGTGGAGTCACCGTCCCTGGAGGTGTTCAAAAAAGGATTGGACATGGCACTTGAAGCCATGGTTTAGTTATCATGAGGTGCTGGGTGATAGGTTGGACTTGATCTCTGAGGTCTTTTCCAACATTGTCAATTCTATGACTCTGTGATTCTATGAAATGTAACTACCCCAACACTGTTTTTAAAATGGGTATTAGATGATAAAAATGCTAGGTCTAAATAGTAGATTGTTTTGAAAAAGTGTCCCTTCATTCAGAGATTGAACTATGTTATTAGCTCCTTTTTTTTTTCAGTCTTTAAACCATTTTCTGTGCAGAAAATTGTCACTTGTCACCTTAAAGACTGATTGTTTCCATATACAAGGCAAATTTGAGTATAAAATTTTGCTTTTCAAATGCAGGGAAAAAGCTTTTGTAGTTTTTCCGTTTAAGAAATATTTCGTTAAAGATCTGTCGTATTAGCTGAAATCTTAATGAGACAGATGAGCAGCAGGAGACCTGAGAAGGTAGCTAAAAGTGTGACAATAGTGTTATATTGTCTTTCTCCCACGTACCTTCATATAAATAATGTACAATGTGCAAAAAAAATTAACATAGGACTTTGCTTTTTGCCTTAAAGTGGTTCTTGAGAATTACTCTCCTGTGCTTCCCAGGGTTTATATCAGTATTTCTTATCTCCCCAAAGTGCACAAGTGGAAAAGCTGTCAATCAGCTACCACATGTGTGGATGTTTCTCCAATGAATTAGGTGATGAAGTTAGCTTGTTTTTCTTTGGGTGGAGGTTACTTAAGTTACTGTTTTATAATAAGAAGAATGTGTATTTTCCACAAAAGCCTTTCCCACAAAAAATATAAGACTGGCAGATTTTAAGCAAAGGGGACTTGAAATGTAACAGAATTGCTTCCCAGTTTTGGTTTATTGTCTAGTTTAGCAAATAACTTCTAAAAATTCCTAAAGTTTGAAGGTGGTAGCTTTTAAAGAAATAGGGAGAGGTATAATCTTTTGAAATTAAAAACATGGGAACAGCCATCTCTGTTGAGAAGAGCCTGAAATTTTTAGTTCTGCTGAAGTAGGAGAGTTTTGTTGAGGTGACACCTTGAAAATATACTCTCACTTTTTTCACAATACACAAGAAAAAAAGCATGTAAATAAAGCTTCAGTAATTGACAGTGTGTTTTTAAGGATTTGAAGGTACAAATAACTTCAGTAATTTAGTATGTCCATAATCATGCACAACCATGCTGCCTCTTGCCTTGTCTGTGTTATGCTTTTATCACTTGAAGTGGTTTTAAATTCACCTTTTCTCTGATTTTTGTGTATTTGCAGTTCTTGGTCTGCAAATAATCAAAATATTCCTGAAATGTTTTACTGTAGATTTATTTAATTATTTAATTTTGGTTAGAATCACTACTTCTATGCCTAGAAGTAATGATTAATCTTATTGTTCATGCTTCATTTTCAGTATTGTTATAAAAAAGCATCATACCTTTTACTGCTTTGTATTTTTGTCAAAAACCTGTTTTATTACTTATTATATAACTGAACTATTAGGTGTTTTGAACTTACCATGTTTTAAATAATACTTACTTTGCCTTAATATGCTTTAAATGCCTGAATTCTAAACATTCTGTACGACCAATTGAAATTAGCTCTAATTTGAAAATCAGGAGATTTCTTATTTTACAAATCTTTGGTCTACAAGTTTATGCAATGTATTAACTAAAAGGCAACATAGTAAAGCCCATATGACATTAAAAAATGGGGATGCTCAGAAACAAGAGTGTGAAAAGCTGTTGCACAATCAGAGTTCTGGCTTAGTACAAAAGCTCTGCTGAATTCTTCAATATATGATATTTCAGTATATAAGCTCTGAGTATAACCAGTCCCTCCTTGACCCATTTTCATATTTTACTCCTTAAGTAATGCTTCCAAGAAAAGTCAAGGTTTCAAAATTGATTCAAAAGATTGAACTGATTAATTTGTTAATAGAAATAGAAAAATCTGAGGTTGCTTATGTCACAAATGGAATGAAGTAGTCAAAGGTACTTTTTTATACCATTCCTAAATTCTAAAGTTGCCTTTATGACAAATTCATTTATTACCTATTATTCATACTGTAATGGATGATGGAATGATGGTGTGATAAATATCAAATGAGATTTATTCACAGAAAATGTGAACTACTGCCATTTTTATTAACATATACAATAACTTTTAGCTTCTGTGGAGAAAAACAAAAAGAGCAGAAACCCAAGATTATTTGCTGCAGATTGTAAATATCTTATTACACTTAAGCATTTTCATATGTTGATAGAGTGAACTGTTTCTTATCATTCTGAAATCTTTTGTTTTCTGAGAAAAAAATATTTGCTACCTAGCCTTTGGTATTCAGTGATAACTCATGAGTGAGGTGCACCAGGTATGTAGCCTGAAATTTATGAAGCTAAAAAGTTTCCTACCTCATTCACTCACAGATTTTCCCATTTCCTCACATTAATGCTACTGTTATTAATAGGATATGATAATTCTTGTCAAATTCAGTGAATTTGGTTGTAATATACTTTTGGTACATATCTAAGAGATTCCTGAGCTCTTTTAAAAAGAGACAATTAATTATTCCCTTTTCAGTTGTAAAAATATTTTGGTACCTTCAGTATTTGAGATATCTTTACTGAAAGGCAAAAAATGTGCATTTCTTTATTTCTTTAATGGAAATTGAATAAATGGAAGATAAACTAAACATTGTTGGCAGTAAATTAGGGTGTATTTATTAAAAATTATTGATTAATCCTGGAATATTTGCCTTACTGAGAACAAGTGATTTTATTTTTGAGTAGCATAATACCAAAACAGGTCTAAGGCCATTGATGCTTTCTGAAACATGGTTCTAGATGTTGCTGTAATATTTCTATGTCCATTCTTGCCTCACGACACTCTGGGAAAATAGTTGTACATAGCTTCTAAAGGATTGAAGTAAGAAGCTAAACCTCCAGAGAATTCTTCTAAGGTCACCATGTAGAGATTGAAGTCTTGCTTGAGTGAACTGCCGTGCTGCTGTATTTCCCAGATACACCCTGAGACTTTGTGACTAACTTCTACTGTAAGGCTTAATGTAAAAGGCAAACCACTGCTTATTTACATTGTTTTCAATGAGCATTTCCAGTAGTTTTCCTGTATGATATTTCTTATCTGAAAAAAAAAAAAACATTCCATGCATTGAATTAGAAGTGCAATATCAGGGCAGATTTAACAAGCAGTCTCAAAAATTAAACTGTACCCAAGATTCTTAGTTTGTGCAATATTATGATTTTTTTTTTTTTGAGAACTTAGAGCACTGAATTTATAGCTGGATTTCTTTAGGAGGATTTTTTTCTGTTTGATTTCTACATAAAAAGCAAAGTTTGATCAGTTCAGTAGTTAAACAGTATACTATAGCTTTGCATAGATTTGATTCAGGATTCTCCTGACACATGCAGGAAATGAATTAAGAAAAAATTCCTACAGCAAGGAATAGGTAGCCACCCAAAATTTCAAATACATTCTTTTTTCTGGTATTTCACATTTTTTATACATGCACATAATATCTATGTATATTTGCTTAGACCACGGGAAACATATGCATGTATATATGTGCACCTCCATTTGACTATATATGTAGATAACACACAAAGTAGATTTCAACTCTTTCTTATACATTATCTTTAATACATTTTGAATTATTTCTTTGCAGAATTTGGAAACTGATTTAGCAGAAGCTAGAGTACAAATGAAAGAGTTGCGCAGTATATGCAGTAGTTTATCATCTCAAGTGGCAGTGAAACAGGAAGAACTCTCCCAAAAGAATTGTGATGTGATCAAAGCTAAGTAAGTATTTCATTCTTTCATTACCTTTTAAATTTCAATCTTCTTGAAAAGGCTATTCTTCCACTTACAAAGCAGTAAGGTGTTTTTGTGCAACAGTGTATTTTGATACCATTCTCTTCAGCAAGATGCAAAGCTTTTGGAAATGTTTGAGTAGACAGCAGTTTGTGTAGAGACTCTTAGACATTGGAACAGGCTGTCCATGGAAGTGATGGAGTCACCGCCCCTGGAGGTGTTCAAAAATCATGTAGACGTGGAACTTAGGACGTGGTTTAATGGTGAAACCACCTTTCAAGGGAATGTCAATTATTTTGTTACCTTTCTCGAAGACTTCTTCAGCAGTTTTACCCTGCGTGATGATGTCGTCAATGAACTGCTCTGGAGCTCCACATTTCTCCAAAGCATCATCAATCACTGCATGACAAATTGTTGGACTGTTTCCATCCCTGGGGCAAACGATTAAATGTGTACTTCACCCTTCCCCAGGTGAAAGCAAACTGAGGCCTGCCTTCCTCTGCTATGGGAATAGCAAAGAAAGCATTAGCAATGTCTATGATAGCGTGCCATTTGGCCTTCTTGGATTCCAGCTAAAACTAGAGTTCCAGCATGTCCAGTACAGCTGCACTCTTGGGTGGAGTTATTTCATTCACGGAATGGAAGTCAACTGCCAAGATGCCATTCTCCATTTGACTTTCACACAAGCCAAATCAGGCTGTTGAAAAGTGAACGAGTCTTGCTGGTAACATTCTGACCTTCCAATTGATGAATCAAGTTATGAATGGGCACCAAAGAGTCACNTCTGAAATTTTGAAGTGCCAGGCCACTGAATGTATACATCCCAATAGATTCTGTTATCTCCATTTTTCCTTTCCTCCCCCTGGCAGGAGGCAGGGCACCCCTAATTATGGGGACTACATTTACATGTACAGTTAACACAGAACCTAGTGTTAGAACCGTTAGAACTCCAAGTAGAGTTGCTCTGGGAAACTGAGGAAGTGACAGCTACCCTTCTGGTATTGCTACCTCAGGCTCTACCACTCTGTGAAGACCCGCAGTCTCCTGAAAAGGGCAGAAGTGGGCTGACCATCCCACTTACTCATGTTTTCACCAAATTGGTCACGTAGGGTTATCCAAAGACTCCTACACGATTGCCAGTGCCTATTTTGGATTGGTCTAGTTTGAACTGGCCTTCTAGGAGGATGCTCCTGACAGCTGAGACTTGTTTCCATTTGGAAGAGGAAGAAGCGAGTTCATCCCCCTTTGCCAATTTGGATATGGAGGTTTTAAATTCCTCCTTCAACTCTTTCATACAATCCTTTATCTCTCCAGTCAGAGTTTCAATGGCTGAGACCAAAGAAACATGTGTCAGACTATCCTCCAATTGCCTCATTTGGTCAGTGAAATAACCACCGTAGTTTCTTGCCACAATTCTGCTTGCTAAAATACTAACATAGGAGGAGCGAGTTTAATGAGCTTCTTGGCAAGACCTATCCCAAGGGAATTTCATCAGGATTCAGCATACATGATTTCCATAAATTATTTCTCTCACAGCAAACTCTCTGAAATGCTTGATTCCTTCATCTATCATAGTCCATCTCTGTGGGTTCCAGGGTAAATCATCTCTGGAAGGATACCACATCAGCACAGCAAATAAAAGGCATGTCTACAGAGAAACTTTACCAATGCAGCTCCCTATACACTCGTCAGTTCCACTTTCTTTTCTGAGAGTTCCTAGATGCTTTGCTGACTTGTCACCTACTACTAAAGCAGGAGCATCTGTGTCATAGCATCTTCCCAACCAACTCATTATTGGTTCAGTGTCTCCTCTGAGATAATCCTTTCTTGCATGCCGAATTTCCTGTCTGGGTGCATTAGCTGACTGTATATAATCCTTATCTCTATTGTCATTCTTATCTTCATCATCCTCATCTTCTTCATCCTGCTGTCTCCCAGGACTCCCTGCTAACAGCCTCTGTTGAATCACCTGAAGTTCAGAACCACCTCCCTTTGTTCCTGATCTCTTAGAATCCTTACACTGTTTTGCACCTTCATCGTCTATTGGTGGCTTCACTAATTCAGCAAGATCTTTAAGACCTTCTTTTGCTCATCATCACTTTGAGCACTATCACCTTTCTCAGCTTTCTTGGCTTGACTTCTGATGTGCATTTGAGGAAAAATACCCTCAAATATACTCTCTAAGGGGTCATCCAAGATTGGTTTGCTGGCTCTTGCCTTTGTTTTACATGGAGGAGGAGTTGGAGCTGGATCAGAAGGATCTTTTTCCACAGTAGCAACCAGCTTTACAGACACTGGTGCTGCTTGGTGTAGTGAAGGCATCACATGCCCAGAATTATGCCCCCAGATAACAGCTAATTTGTCCCAACATGTTCTGGGAAGTCCACCCTTTCACCCTCCTTTCAGGAGAGGAGGATAAAAGGCTCAGGTGCCAGCCTGTCTCCTAAGGAAGTAAACAACTGCAGGCACCCATCTCAATGGCATGCCTATGATCTGTCCATCTAAAGGCATAATTCTAGCTCCACTTTTTCTATAGGTGGAAGCAGGTTGTTGGCAAGTGTGCCCATTGGCTAGCTCCAGCCTCGAGTATCTATAAGTATTGCTCCATTTGTTACTACGTTGCTCTCTCCTTTTGCTTTCACTCGTTGTGCGACTCGCGATGCGTCTGCTGTAAGTCTTCTCATTCGCAAACGTACTGGAAGCCTCTGCAAATACAGAAGCCAGCCCACCGAACTTGCCTCGAGGAACCCATAAAAGAGATCCCTTCGCCAAGAGCGTCGTAGACCCGGTCAAAAGGACTGAGGGAAGCCCCAACGAGGGTAAGCTAAAACCCATAAGGGGAAGGACCTAGCCCAAACCAGGCGGTCCAAAATCTTGGCTGCAGCAATAAGCAGCCAAGTAAGCAGAAACGCATCTTGCATAGTCCCTGCCGTCCGTGGGAGAGAAAAGGAGCCGCCCACTGTAGCCGCTCCGCAGCCAGTACCAGGGCAAAGCACCCGGGATTTCCCCAAGGGAAAGAAAGAGCAAAAGTTAGCCTCTCCATTGAAGTCAAAGGCAATAACTGTACCGTTATAATTTAAATGGAAAGCAGTCGCCGAGAGAATCGGCAGTCAGCTCGCCTCAAGCCGAGCTGAGGGGGAAGCATCGCGTCACCGCACCCCCACTGAAACACGCCTACGGGAACTGCCCGCGGTCGTGAGGGCCGACCACCGAAAGGACCTGNGTGATAACATTATAAATATCTCTGTACATAGCTAGCAGCTTCAAGCCTCTTGTCGAGTCTCCGTCTAGTGGACAAGTGGCGGAACTGCACCCTGTCGTTCCCTTAATTAGAAATTGACTGTAAATATTATAATTGGGTATAATTGTAAATACTAAATCAGTTACGGTCTATATTATTACAACCGTACATCCAAATCAATATATATAAAGTAATTAATCGAATATTCATAATAATAATTTTTCATAATTCATATTTTCATAACTCATAATTAATAATCACCATCCTCCATCCCTAATTCCCCTCTCCATGACACTTGGAAATTCACACCTGAATCAGCAGAAGCAGTGTTACCAGGCGCTCTCATTCACTTCCATTCCAGCTGCTATGGGTAGAAGGTTCCCTGCCTCCTTAGCCCTGGTAATGGCTGCTGCCGCTGGAGTAGCTGCTGTCGCCACTACAGTTCCTGCCACCACTAGTGCCACCTGCATGGGCTCTGCCGGCACAACTGCTCGTGCCGCTGCCTTTACAGGCACAGCCGGGCTTGCTGCTGCATGCACAGGGGTTCCAGGCACAGCTGCCGCTTGTGCGGGGCTTGCAGGGGCAGCCAGGCTGCTGCAGCTTTTGTTGTAGTTCAAAGCAATTTTCCCATTAACTCCTGCCTGCCTACTACTACCTGTTGCTGCTTCAGCCTCTCCTGCCTTTGCCTCTTCCTCACTACTAGAATCACCTGCAAGAGACTCAGATCTCTTACGCCTTTTTCTCCATTTAGAGACAGAGTACTTAGTTGCATGTCTCTCTTGGCACAATGCATATTAACAGACCTATTATTACCACCACAAATATCAAATTTAGGCATAAGGAACAGACCATCTTAAAATTCAAATCACCTAGATAACTCTTAGTTTCAGGAACACTAAATTCAAGAAAGTCAGAAGGAACAGGCACAGTGACATTACCATATCCCCCCAAACCAACAAATCCAAGGCAGTAATCACCCAACCCTAACTTGTATCTAAACCAAAGGAATAGTTTATATATAATGTACCTGCTGACTTGGTCAGTCAGTGGAGAAACAAACCATGTATAAAGCATCATACTTAAGAGAAAGTATACTAAATGCCACAAACCCCGAAATAGCTTCATTTTTGCTTCCTCGCCCCATGTTGGGTGCCAATTAATATAATGCAGTAGGTTGAAAATTCCCCCAACATAAAATTGCCAGACGAGCTCAGTTAGAAATCAAATGGAGCTGTATTTACAAGCAAAACTACAATCTAAATATGAAATACAATTAATATATACAAAATATAAAATATTTACATATGTGTACAATTTATAAACAACACAAGACCCCCCCTGGACAAAGCAGGGGGCTACTAATAGCTTCCTCCTCCCTGCTCCCATCCCTCCCCCTGTACACTGGGCAAGAGAAAGAGCAGAGAGGCATTTCTTAGTACTTAGCCATGGTAAAATAATGCAGCCAAAGTTAGCAAGGCCAGCAGAAGCCGGAGTGACTATCCTCTACAGCAAAGGAAGCGAAAAGAGAGAAAATTAGTGTACAAAACCAACTTTTATATTAGTTGTCTGTCCAATGGGATTACTTAGACCTTATCTTTATTTCCCTTTTTACATCCAGTGGTGATTTATTTACATTCTACAACTTTCTGTTCAAGATCTGCCTAAAACTACCACATGTTGTCCTTGATCTCTCTCGACAGGTTTAATTTTAAGACAACCTTCATCTCCATATACTCTGATAACATTCATGTATGCCTTCCAAGTGGTCAGCCCCTTCTGCCATGTTCTCTAAACTTGCTTTTTTCCACTTGAGTTTATTCAGCAGCTTCCTGTTCAACCAAGTACTCTCCTGGATGCCTTACTTGATTTCTTTCTCCTTGGTGTGCTCCACTCTTGAGCTTGGAGGAAATGGTGCTTGAGCATTAACCAACTCTCTTGGACACACTTACCCTCTACTGCCTGATTCTATGGGATTTTTCCAAGTAGTTCCCTGAACAGGCCAAAGTTAGCCTTTCTTAAGTCCAGGGTTGCAATCTTGCTTCTTACTCTGCATCTTATTGCATGTGGTGCTGAACTCCACCATCATGTGGTCACTCCAGCCAAGGATGCCCCCAGCCTTCACATCCTCAATTAGTCTCTCCTTGTTTGTCAATGCAGGGTCTAGTTGTACTCCTCTTCCTGTTGGCTTCTCCACCACCTTTGTCACAAAGGTATCACCAATGCATTTTAGGAACCTCTTGGATTACGTGTACCTGGCTGTGTAGCCTTTCCAGCAAATGTCAGGGTAGTTAAGTCTCCCATGAGAACCAGAGCCTGTGATTGTGAGGCTACTCTTAGCTGTCCGTAGAAGGCCTCACCAGCTTGCCCATCCTGATCAGGTGGCCTGTAATAGATGTGAAAGTCACAGCTGTCTCCCATAGTAGCCTGCCCCTTAACTATTATCCACACTCAGGTTGCTCTTTATCTCCCCTGTGCAGACCACAATACATTCTAGTTGCCCTCTTACCTAAAAAGCAACCTCACCACCTTGCCTTGCTGATCTGCCTTTCCAGAAAAGGACACAGCCATCCATGACAGCATCCCAGCCACCGTGTCTCTGCAACTGCAATCAAATTGTAGCCCTTCAAACAACCCCACAGAGGTTTATTCCCTGTGCTGCNTTCTCATTGTTGTAAAAACCAAATCCTTCATGGCTGCACCAGTCATGGAGCCAGAGGTCAATGTGCTTTATACATCTGTTTCTGGCTGTCCTCATGCCAGTGGCTGGTAAAAGGGAGGAAAAAGATAACGTGGGCCCAAAATTTTTCACTTCTTGCTTTAGAGCACTGTAGGCATTTTTAGTTCTGCGCAGGTTACATGTTGTGGTATCATTGGTGCCCACATGAGATTGTAACAAAAGATAGTAATCCTTGCTTTTAACAAGTTGGAACATCCTCTTAACAACATCCTGAACCTTATCTCCTGTTCGGCTGGCAGATGGATGTCTCAGTGCCTTTCAACAGAGAGGAAGGAAACCGTCTCCCTTCATCTGTTTTTTGGGGGTTTTTTTCATGTGTGATATAGGTGGATCCAGAAGTATACTCCTTCTGCTGACATCTTGGTAGTACTGTTTGAAATTTTTACAGCAGATGGTAAAATCAGTAGAAAAGGTTTTGAAGAAATACTCCAGTCCAACTTGTCCTGTAGATTAAGAGGGGTTTCTAAGTATCCCGCCCAGTGTCTGTAAAACTCTGTAAAATATTTCTGAGATGCAGAGGGTGAATTTTCTAAGACCAGGAATCAGAAAGTATTTACAGAATCCATCCTGCACAGCAGACACCTTCAAGAAGCTACTATCTTTCTCGGCTGGCTTCAGTTTTGCAATGGGCTTTTGATCTCACTGGGTTTGATTTCAGACTCCTGAAGTAGGTGGAAATTCCTTTGCTTGTTATAGTTTTCATGTGTGCATTCAGTACAGATTTTCTGCATCTATTTAGGCCTTGGTAGCCTTTCTCCCCAAGCCTTTCTCTTCAGTCATGTTCTTGAGGAACATTAAATCTTCCTGATTGTTTCTGACGATTAACTCCAATGCATCTCTCTGTTTTTTAATTTAATATTGAATTAAATATTGGAATTATAGAACTTCATTTTTACTGATGAATACTTGGTGGTCTGTGTCTCACTGGCAGTCTGGTTATCAAGCTGGAGAGATTTGCTTGACTTTTGCAACCTGATCTTTGCTGTCACAGATATCCAGGGAATATAGTAGGCTTTATTCTAAACTGAATTAGGTTTTTTTTTGCCCCTGTGTTCTTACTGGGAATGTGTGCCATGACTTGATTCCTTACATTTGGACTAGAAAGTAATCAGTCCCTGATCATTTTAAAACCACTTCTTCTGGTGCTTCCCTCCTCGCTCACTGCTGTTGGTGTTTACTTCTGTGCTGTAAATTATAAGGCAGTCAGATTTCTACTCAGCCCTTATTTTGCTGCTCTGGGATTTTCAGGTTTTTATTTGCTGTGTGCTGTAAACCATTTCACAGTATCTGTGCCATTCCCCTGAGAAGCCATCACTCATAGTGTCTGTCACTGTGTTGTATTTCTAAATTACAGATAATGGAATCTACAGTTTTCCTGAATTACCCCAAACCCTCTTATAGTCCCTTGGTAACAGGGGTTACTGAGATACTCAGAATCCCAGTGCATTCACCAAAAGCGTAGTGTTGAAACAAAGTCAACAACATCACCTAAAGTGGTGGGTGTGATGAACATTAGCTGTTTTCAGATACAGCTTCTAAAGTGATAGTAGCTACTCATTTACATCTCTGGGAAGCTACAGTTTACTCTTACACAGTTGATGTATGCAGAACATAAAGCTTTTATTTAATGTTATCCTCTAAGGACAGGAAGAAACTTCAAATTTACACCAGATTTGGGCATCAAATCTATTCTAAACAGGAGTGTGAATGTTAAATACTGTTATTGCCAGGAAAAGGAGTCAAATCTTTGAGTTCTACTGCAGTCCAGTTTGTAGTGTCTTCACATGGTGTCAACCTGTTAATATTTGAAACAAAATCTAAGGTTAGCATAATCTTACTTTAGTGGCTGAAATTATTTAGTTATGCTCTTTTATTTTGCCTTGAGAAAAACCTGCCTATTTTTTGCTAGCAGAATTTTCCTAGTGATTTTAAGACTGCACCTCAATTTATGTGCATTTCTGTGTTTCCTATTGGTCTTGAGATTTTAGATTAGGAATAGATTAGAGATAGGTGGGGGTTTTTTCTCATTTAACACTTCTGTGTTAAATGGAGTTACATACTCTCAGTGTGTCAGGCTATAACTGTTTATGAGGAGGGGTAAAGAAAACATAGACCCAGTAGGTATTTCAGTTTAGTGCTTAGCTGAGAGACTATTGCTTTTTTTATTAATTTTGCTTATGAATTTGTTTGCGCTTTTAGTCAGTGTACAGTATATCAAATTATTTTATCAGTGTGTGTGCATACATTTTTGTACGTAGATACTACTTGTATATCTGCACTTACACATCGAGATAAAGTTTATAATTTCATGTGTAGCTGCATGTATTTCTAAATATGTAGGATGCATATATAGGCACATATATTTTAAATGCTGCTTACTATTTTTATTATATCCAGTTTCCAGTTTTTTGTTATTTCTTATGTTACGTACTTGCCTGAGAGTATCATTTCATTTAGGACTTGACATTCATATCCTGTTGCAGTGACAGGCAGGTGTCTCTATCTTGTGCGTAGCAGTTTGCTGATTGGAGTAAGAATGTTACTAGATGTTTTGATCAGAAATTAATTTTTATCTTGTAACTTTTTCTAATTATCACGGGATTGATTTTTGTATACTCTGTTTAAGCATGCTGCAAGCAAATTAGTAACGCAGAATCACTGAGTGGCTGGGCATGGTAGAGATCTTTGGAAATTGTGTAGTCCCACCAAACAGTATCAGCTGCACAGGCTACCCAGGATACTGTCTAGTTGAATCTGATTATGTCTAAGAATGGAGACTCTATGGCCTCTCTGGGTACCCTGTTCCAGTGTTTGAGCGTTCTTACATGGTGAGAATGTTTTTGTTACATTTAACTGTAATCTTATGTAGTTTTTATTTGTGCCCATTGCCTCTTTTCTTGTGACTGAGCACCACTGTCTGTCTGCATTTTCTTTATAGACTTGCATCCGGTACTCATAGATGTCGATAATACTCCTCTGAGCTTTCCCTTCTCCAGGCTGAACAGTACCAGTTCCCTGAGTCTTTCCTTTAGGACAGATGCTTCAGTCCATTCACCATCTTTGTGGTCTTTCCATGGATTTAATCCAGTTTGTCCATGCCTCTTTTGTATTGGGGAGCCCGGCAGTGGACACAGCACCAACACATCTTACTGCTTCTGAACAGATGATCACTTACAGGATCACTTCCTTTTTCCTACTGGCAGCACTTTCCTTAAATGCCACAATGGCATATGACTGGCTTATGATCAACATTAGGGTTCACTAGGATCCCCAGGACGTTTCCTGACAAGCTGCTTTCCAGCAGTTCAGCCTTCAGCCTCTGCTGGGGTTATTACTAAACATGAGGTTATTATTCCCCCAGGGCAGTAATTTGTACTTCGCTTTGCTAAAATTTATGAGGTTCTTGTCAGCCTATTTGTCCAACCCGCTTTGCAACCCATTTGTCCAGCCTGTGGAGGTCTCTCAGAATGGCAGCACAAACTTCTGGTCAAACAACCTCTGGCCTCAGTTTTGTGTCATTAGCAAGCTTGCTGTTGTGTACTTCTTCCTGTTGTCCCATTCATTAATGAAGATGTTAAAAAAGTATTGCCCCAGTGTTAGCCTCTGGAATACTCCACTAGTGCCTGGCCTTCAACTGGACTTTGTGTCACTCATCACAACCTTAAGGCCAGTAGTTCAGCTAGGTTCAAGTCTACCTTACTGTCCTTTTATCTGGTCCATTACTCCTCAGTCTGTTTATGGGCATTTATGGGAGACAGTGTCAAAAGCCTTACTAGACTGAGGGAAATACCCATGGCTCGCTCATCATTCACTGAGATAGTCATTTCATCAGAGAAGGCTTTCAGATTGGTTAGGCATACTTTCCTCTTTGTAAATTCAGTACTACTCTTGTCCTCTTCATTTTCTTGTCCTTTACATGGTCCATCACTTTCCCAGGGATTGAGGTGAGGCTGACTACTCTAGTTTCTCAGATCCCCCTTGAACACAGGAGTAGCATGCTTTCTTCTAGTCTTCAGGAACCTCCTCTGATAGCCATGACCTTTCAAAAATTGTTGATCATCTCTCAGCACTCAAAGGTGCATCACATGACATCCCATGAACATATGTCTATCTGATTTAAGTGTTTCCTGATCTGATCCTCCTTTAGTGAAACTGAGCCACAGGGACTTGGGATTACTGAAGGTGTTACCTTGAAAGACAGAGCTGAAGAAGGCATTGAGTACTTTGGCCTTTTTAATATTCCTTGCTACTGGAGGCCCTGCTGGTTTTGGTAGCAAGCCCATTTTATCCCTTGTCTTCATTTTACTTCTGATGTACTTACAGAAGCCTCTTGTTACCCTTCATGTCCCTCATCATATTCAACTCCACAGAGATTTTTGCTTTCCTCACCTTATCTGTGCATGCTCAATGTCTCTAAATTCCTCCTGGTCTTCTGTCCCTACTTTTGCTTCTTGTACTCTTGGTTTTTGCATTTGAATTTAGTCAAAGGAGGCCTTTTTCTTTGTTTCTAAGTATGAGGTACAGCAATATCTTCCTTCATCAACCTGTTCCTCGCTTGTGGCAAAAGGTGGTTATCCAAGTTCTCCAGAAACTTCATGGGTTGCTTTTGCCCTGTTCTGTTGCATCTCCACCATATACTAGGCCGATTCAGGTCCCCCATAATGAAAATTGCCTGCAAACATGAATCTTATTCCAATTTTCTGAACAGGATTTCATTCTTCTTCCTGACGAGAAACGATCAGCAAGCATCCACATTGGTCTGCCGACACCAGACTCACATGCTCTCAGCTGTCTCGTTGCTCATCCCAAGGCAGAGCTCCTTACGTTTACACTACTCTTCCACATAAAGCCTGTGGCACATCATAAAGAGCCGCATCTGGCAGCAGGTCAGTCACGTGAGTTAATCCACCTTGTCTCTGGGATTCCAATGAACCCTGCTGTTGCAGACAGATCTCTGATACCTCCATGAGGACATGCTGTCTGCACTTTAACAGCAACTTTAGATGGGCGCCCAGCTGTGTTTATTTCCCAGGAAGACTCTCTAGAGCTTCTCCCATTCTGATGTCCAGTCAGCACTCCCTTAGTTATGTACATACGCTAGAGGGTGCGCTTGCTGAGCCTTTGTTAATCACAAGGTCTTTCCTGTTCACACAATCTGTGCACTGTGCTTGCCAATGTGGGTCACAGCTCCTCACATGTTACTTGGTCAACATCTCTGTCCCCCACGGTTCCAAATTCACAGTTTCCCCTTACCAAAGAGAGCCTGTCCATTATCAAAGGTGTTTTATTCTGTGAATTTAGTTGTGTTTCACCATCAGCACAGAATAATTCCTGATAAGATTAAGCATCTTTTCCTCCTTCCTGTGTAAAAATGAAGTAGAAGGATCCTCTTGTCAATTTACAATATAAAAATAGCACCTCATTCACTAAAGAGAATCAAAGCAAGTGTATTGTACAACTGCAAGCTAAATGCAGGGGTTGTGTGTTTCTGTCTCGTTATTTTTTCTGACTGAAAGTATTTTGGTTTGTGTAACATTTTGCTAAAAAAAATTAAGCAAGATGTGATATATGTGTGAAGAATAAGTTTGATTTTTTAAAATGAAGCATAATGGAACTGACTGAATTTTCTTATATTCAAAAATCCTTGAATTTGGCATGAACAAACAGGGTAACGTGCTCTGCCTGTGCTGCAGCTCTTGGGTGGCTTCAAGGTTTAGCTTCCCCCTTATTCTCTCTTCCCATACTGTCACCTTTATAGTATTACTCAAAGCCTGATAAAGTCAACAGAAATATTCCCATTGACCTTAATACGCTTTGTGTGCAGGCCACGCGAGAACATATAATACTGTATATTCTCAAGTGACAGACACAAATAACTAAACTCATGTTTGCATACAAATTGAAAGGCAGCAATATAGCAGAGTGGTCTTGGCAACAATTACTACCAACATTTCCAACAGTGTCCGAGGATTTAACTTTATCCTATGTTTTTCCCTTCTACAACAAATAAAATAAAGATCTAATTGGAGAACCTATGCAACATTAATATAATCTGGGTTTTAACTGAAGTGCAAAGATATGTCATTTTCTACTATATACCGTCATCAGTGCTTTTCTGGAAGACAGGGGCCTGGAAAATGCTGGTATATCAGTATGTCCTTGTTCCTGCTTCTGTGCTTGTGAACAGTCTTAAATTGGTACATGTAAAATACATACAGAAGTTCTACTTTGGTGCACATATTTAAATTTTCTTCTTTATTGACCTGTTCACAGACTTTTCTAAACAGTGTTTTTTTTAAACATTAAGTTCTCTGACTCTGCTATTTCCTTTTTATTAAATTACTCAGGTGTACCCTTAGTGAATAATCAACATATTAAATGATGGCATATGTCTTAAGAAATGCTTTTTTTGAGAATTCCCTTAAAGTGATGTCTTTGTCATTCTGTGTTTTTTCAGGAAAACATAAGTAAGTTGGTATCACTTTTGTGTGTTTGGCATTACCTTTTGTATGTTAATTTTTGCCTGGCCATCTCTAGCAGTGTTACAAAAATGTAGTGAGACCTCATGTCGCAAATGATAATTTTAAGCCCAGGGAAGGTGCCTGTATGTTCGAGGTTAACAACAAAATCTTCAAGGAACTAAGGAAAAAATTAATTGTGTCAAAAATTTGTATTCAGTAATAAGTAGTATGTAATACTAGTGTGAAACGTGCTCGTGAATTAAACAGGGAATTAAGCAAACAGTATGTAAAAAGGGATTATTGGAGTCAGCTGAACTTTTAACTTGTTGCAGAAAACGTGCCGAGTTTTCAATAACTGTAAGTCAATAACTTGCTTATTCATAAGTAAGAGTTAATGATCTTCCTTTCCACCTTACTTAATAAGTTCTTTCAGCAATACAGTAAAATTCTCAAGCAGACTGACTATACAAGACCTGTCCTATGGTTGTATTGCAACATGATTCCTATTATTTTGTTTATAGAGCTTTTATTATGTTATATAATACACACCAAAATTTACTTACTTTGCTTGTGTTGTTGCAATATGCTGAAGGTACAGAGAAAAATTTATCAGCAGGCATACTTCCTGTGTCTAGGGAATAGATGCATTTCAGAAGAGACTCACTTTACACATACTACGTATTTTGAGAAAAGGTAGTATTTTTTCCTAGTTTTTAAAAAAAGTGAACTTATTTTACAGTCTATGTGTTCTAAATATTTTACATTTTGAGTTGTTAAAGAGTTAACTGAATATTGATTAGAAAGTGTTGATGCAGGAGTGAAAATCCATTTATTTTAGAGCAGTTAGCGCATTAGAAGGAAATTGAAAGACATTCCATTTCGAAACTTAACTGTTTTGTAGATATTTCACCAAAGCATGTGATAAATATTTTATATGTAACTTCTAGTGTTTATAAGGCAGTTAACAGACAACTAAATGAAAATAGGAAGCTCATTATCTACAATAAAATTGTTTGAACACAATTTTTTCACAGAGGTCATTGTTGCTCTTTATCTTAATTTTTCTTCATTGCTTGTTTCACACAGGAAGGAGTTGCAGGAGCTGCAGAATCTTTACAGACAAAACGTTGAACATACAACAGAGCAGAGAGAGCTGATAAAGGAGCTTCAGGCTCTCAATGCTGATACACAAAAAGTACTGAAAGACCAAGAGGCTGCTCATACAGCTGAAAAAACATCATATCAAAAAGTATGTTGTTACACTTTATGATCAAAGTGTTAATTTTAATATCTATCTGTACCGTAGCAATGGACAGAGTAATCAAAGCACTGCATGGTATTCTTCCTTTAGATCTTTAGGTCTTTATTGTTACTAGAATATAGTTGTCAGAGTAATGCTTTATTGGCCTAATTACATTCCAGCCCCTTAAAAGTTAGAATTATTTGCTTCTGAAGAAAAACAGGAATGAATTTCCAGGAATATAAATTTCTTCATGTAATTTTGCATTATCTATATTTTGCTGCTTCTTTCTCTCTTAGAGTTTTTAATTAGTAAATCCTGCAATTTGTTTCTGGTAATTTAGGGGAAGATATTCCTTTCACTTATAAATACTTTGTGTGAATCTTAAACACTATTACAGGTTTAAGATGCAAAAATGCGCTCTATCAAAATTAACTCAAAAAATTGCTGCCATTGTGGCTTTTAAAACATCTAACTAATTAAAAAAAAGTTTAAACTGTATTTACATTTACAGAACAGATTAATTTTTTTGATGAATATGAGGAGAAATGCTAACCTTGAAGAGCAATTACATGTGCATTACTCAGAACTTCTCCTTTGAGTGTAAAAAATTACATTGGTGTGTTTTTCATCTGTAAGAAAGACAGAAGAAATGTTTCCTAGCTTTGTAGAAGCATTGAGAAGGAAGAAGGCATGGAAGCTGTATATAGAGCTCTCCTGTACCTTCTACCAATCCTGGAACTGTTTTCTGAAACTATGTATTGTCAGTTCTTTCTTAAAAAGAGTTGTTGCCCTTTTATTGTCTTACTTGGAGCACATAGTTTGTAATAAAATCCTGAAACTAGACTTAAGTCAAGCCAGAATCGATAATGGGTTTCTAAAGATGTTTGGTTAACATTTCATGGCACATAGCGCCCATCACATTCTTGTGGACCTAATTCTGCACAAGTTTATCTTTGGCTGCTGTGATGATAGACAATAATGCTATAACCGCAGAGCTACAACTTCCATCCACGTTGTTCAGAACGTGTACAGGGGAGGCGGAGTTCTATCTATCTGAAACATGACAGAGTAAATTACAGAAATTAAAAAAAAAAAAAAGGCAGAATGTAGGTATTGAGATTTGCCATTTCTTTCATTCTTCATTCTGCAGACAGTGCTGCAGGTGTTAAATGGAACATTTGATTCACTGTAAAAAAAGACACAAGTGAAAATAATGTGAACTCTCTTCATTAGTGTTTATGAGACCATGTTCTTCATAATTATGTAGCTCTAGGGGCAAGCTACGTCTAAGCTAGGCTTGACTCAGTATTCAGAATTGCTTCAATAAACTGCTTCACATTTCTTGATCTGTCTTACCAGGACTTGAGATTTCTGCTCAGCTGATCATACATCAAGAACAAGAATAAGAATGGTTTGGTTTTGAAAATAAATCCTTTTTTGTGATAGCTGTCAACTACTTCTAATTCTCAGATGACCTAAAATTTGCCAGTTTGGGGTGTTTTTTTTCCATCATGAAGGGGTGAGATTTGCCTCTTAAATCAGCAAAAGCAACTCAAATATTCTAGTAAATTACTGCTGTGGAACTTAATATGCTGTCTTTTTGTGAAATCTGGAAAAAAAACCAAACCTGTTCTTTCTGTATTTTATAAAAATATGTAATAAAAAGTATATATTATAAACAAAGTTTAAAAAAAGTTAACACCCTGCCCTGCAACTAAGCAAAGAAAAAAAAAAAAAAAAAAACCCAGAAACAAAACCTTAATAAAGTAGAAACCTCACACTTGAAAAAAGCCAAACATTTTAAGTTCCCCAAGTCAGAGTGGAAGAGGTCTAGTAAAGTTTGTGGCAAATCGTGTCAAGAGAGTTTCAGAGGCGAAAAAGGAGTTTCCTTGTCATGGAAATCTTGTTATGATCCTGGACTTCTGATCAGAAGAACTATATAATTATAATTGCTCCAAAGTAACATGTATTTTCAAATTGTGCGATACGGGGTTTTACTCAAGTCACAGTAGGCCTTTGGAAGATTCACCATCTATAAAAAGAATACAAATTCCTATTTTTCCCTTGAATGAAAAAGGCAAACTATTGCAGACAAGTATGTCTTCTGTTTGTCTTCCATGCATTGATAATACGCAGGCTGCAATAGCTCGATAAGGTTGTGTCAGCTATTCTGTAAATATATTCACAAAGGAATATTTTCCTACTGCTCCAAATGGCATTGAGCCTATCTATGTGTGCATCCCATGATATATTGTCCCTTAAAGCAAGATCAATGATCTCTCCACTAGTGGTCAGATAGGCAATGTATGCTGTATCTCAGGTAATGCGGTTGGCTCACACGTACCAAGTTCATCTTAACAGTCTGCTATTTAGGAAGAATCAATCTTTGTCCTGATGTTAATGTGTAATATGAAGCAGACTAAATAAAAGAAAAACATTTCTGATAAACCAGATCATGGTTATAAACTTGCACTGGATTATGTGAAAATCCATGGGGGACCACAAATTCTCTTCCAAGTCTAACTGTAGTGGGCAGCATACACATGTGAAAATCTGTATTCTTTTTTATCAAGTTGCATTGTCTTGACATATTGCTACCTTTTTTTTCTTAATATAAGTATGAATTTTAAGGGTGCTGTGTTCTACGGTAACTGCTTTACATGGGGTATTTATGGAAACAAATTGGCATCTATTTCATATTGCAGCTGTAGTTATTCTAAAGGGTAGGGAATATTTTTCTGAAATGTATAGCATCTGTTTTAGTGGTCCTAAATGCTCTGGGGACTTCATTCCTGTGCTGATTTAATGAGACTCAATAGATTTGTCCTCACCACCAATTTCAAGGTGGAGAGACTTCAATCAATACTAGGGATAATAAGACAAGAAGAGATTCTGAACTCCTTAGCCAGCTTATCACAGTTTTCTGAAATTTACAATTTAAGACCTTTGTTTTTATAATGCAGTACTTTCCCTTGATCTGGTGTGGCCTTTAGGTTCCTTGTTAATCATACTGATTTAAAACCTCGTAGTGGAAGACCCTTTGGAGAGGTGGAAATACCATTATGTGTCATTGAATAGGAAATTGCAGTTCATGTCCTGGAACTCAGCTCTCAAACAGAGAATACTGTGGAAGATAGTATGTTTAGTATATGTCTGTGCTCAATAATTACATTTTGGACCTAATTAGAAAACACAGCAAGAGCTTTCAATTATGAGGTGTTGCTGACGTCTGCATCAAATGCACTGGGAAGTAAATAAAACTAGGATCTTGTTATATGTATTTTTGGATGTTGTGGTTAATTTCATGCCTGCAGTTGCCTTTGCTAATCCTTTCTCCTGGCATCAGTTTGTAAAGATACTTTGCTTTCACTCAAGCCTGTGAAATTGTAACCAGAAAGTCAAGTTACTGGTTTTGTCATCCTAAGGTTAAATTTTACCACTTCTAGTCTTTTTTTTTTCCCTTTTCAACAATCTATAGGTATAGTAAAAATCTCATAAATGTGGTTGGTTTTATATAAGTAGCACTGAATTCACAAATTCATGAATCTAAAACAATGTAGATGTGTAAATGGTAATCACTATAAAGGTTCTCCCTAAAATTGAAATGAAAAATGTAAGTCTTTCAGACATGGTAAGAGCTGAGAGAAGCTAACTGTCCGCTCAGATTTGCTGAAACCCATATCTGTGATAATGAATAATCATTTTGATACTCCATGCACTTTGTCTGTGAAAGCTATGAGAAAAACCTTCCTTCCTATCACATGTAAGCAGGTATTAGAATAACAGGTTTTGCTTCTCCTGGAAGTCCTAGCTTTGATCTGGCATTTCTAGGTTACTTGATGACATTAAACATACCTAGTGTTTTAATGAAGCTTTCTGCTCTAAGTAACTCTTCCAAGGTCTAGTAAAAAGTGTATTCTGGTAAAATCAGTTAAATCAATAGAGGGGAGGGAATTGTTAGGGTAGCTGAGAAATATGGGATATTTTATTTTTTGTAATTCAGCTAAGTTACTCTTACTTCCTGCCTGATAAATAATGCTGTTGTGTTATATAGACTAAATTTATTACAGGGTACTGATTTCAGGTACCTGTAATCTTTTTGTACTTGTCTTTAAGTACCTTCATCTGTATCAGTGTGTGTTGCATGTCAGAGAAAGGACAGCTCTAAGTCATTAGAAAGAAATTGCCAAAATACATCAGTACAGCTCTTTTTGCAGAACAGCAAGTCTTTTGCTGCTACTTTTTTTTTTCCAACAAGCAACTTTCAGAAAATTTATAAAGGATTATTTGAAATTCTCCCTTTTTTCTTTATGTCTTGTAAACTTGTTTTTTAAAAAAACTATCTCTTCTTGGAGATTAAGCAATTTAATGGGTAAATCTCATGTCTTATTGATACTCAGGTACAGTCAAGATTTCAGTCTTCTTTTCTGTGAAGCTTGCTAGTTCTGAGATAAATAATTTCCAGCATTTTTGTCTTGCTTTTGGATTTTCTACTCAATATTCTGTCTCTGGTCCTTTGTTCCTCATTTTACATCTTGTCTCTCTCCACCTGACTTTCTGTACCTTGATTAATGGTAAAACT
>VXBD01010174.1:21503-44072 GCA_013399975.1 Indicator maculatus
CTGAACATGATCCAGTAGTGTGCCCAGGTGGCCAAGAAGGTCAATGGCATCCTGACGTGCAGCATGAATAGTGTGGTCAGCAGGAATAGGGAAGTCATTGTGCCTCTGTGCTCAGCACTGTTTAGGCTGCATCTCGAGCACTGTGTCCAGTTCTGAGTCCTTCAATTTAAGAAGGATATTGAGATACTCGAACTTGTCCAGAGAAGGGCAACGAGATTGGTGAGGGGCCTCGAACACAAACAGGAGAGGCTGAAGTAGCTGGGATTGTTAGGCTTGGAGAAGAGGAGGCTCAGGCGTGACCTCATTNATTCTTAAGTTAATCCACTTCTCTTATTTGGTCTTTACACTTAGGTTTGAATTTCTTATAGCTGAAGTCATAGAGTGATTTTTGATCAACCGAAATCTGGATCTAGGCATCCAAACAAAGCATAGAAAATTAACATGGGATGAGGAGATTGATCCTTGGGTATGCTAGGAAAAGAAAGAAAAGAGAGGACCAAACAGAGGCTATTAGTGTCATCCTGAGATGACAGTCCCAGGTGCTTCTCAGAGGAAAGGACTTGAAGAGATACAGCCTTCTTAACCCTTTGTTTACTAGAGAATATTCATCTTGGAAAGCAAAATATCAGATGGACAGGAAAGGAAAGGAAGCTTCCATAATGGGAGTCTGCTATTTTTCTCTGTGACATACAGAGTTCCTATGTGAATTTCCACAGGATGCCTATGTGGCCACTCATAGCAGAGATTTGCCCATAGACTGTGACTGGGAACTAATGAGCCAGGGAAGATCAAAACTGTAGGTAAGTTTTGATATAGGTGCTATTTCAGTTTGAAAATAAAAATGTCATTTTTAAAAATTACATAAATCAGACCAGGGGCTAGGAAATTCAAATTAGCATCTAAAATCGTGGTGAATGATCTAAACTTACATCAGAAAGATTCTTACATATTCTTGCAATATCTAGTCTGAAGTTGAAGCATTGTTATGTATGATGCTGATGCCTCAGAATCTATTAGTTAGTTATGATGAACCTGTCCTGCTACAACATATTTCTTGGTGGGTAGATGGAACCACCTTGAACACTAAGGAAAAAAGAAATGAAGCTGTGAAAATGTCTTACTGAATGCATATTGTTTACCCTGTTCACTAAAAGAATTGAAGTTAGCGAGGGAAGAAACTGCTGAAAATCATGTATTTAATGGAAGATTGTGTGATAATGCACATTATCACACATCAGGATTCAAAGCTAAAATTACTGTTGAAAGGGTTACCTGAACTCTGAGAGTTTCCAACTTTTGATTCCTTAGATTTTTTTTTTTCTTAAGAAAACTCATTTAATAACTTGGGGGCTTTTGAGTGCAACTAAACAGATTAAAATATATTTGAAAAGATCATAATGGAGTTATGCAACTAACTCTATTAAAGAGTGTAATTATTAATCAAATGACAAATCAATTCTGAAAATGACAAGAAGTGAAGAATACAGGGAAGTCTTCCAGGATTGTTTCTAGTCAATGCTAGTTTTTCTGATTCTACTTTCAGGTGGTTTAGTTTTCCATGATTAAAGATTAATTTATTTTTCTGCTTCTATTCTAACAGCAGACAACATAAAACTTAATTTTTACTCACTGTTCATTTTAAGTTCAGTATTGGTCTTCCTAATTTGGTTTTATCATCTCCGAGCTTATTTTCATGCATGAGTTTTTTTCATGCATCCTCACACTACGCACAGATCTTGGCCTTTTACCTCTAACTTTAAATGTTAGTTGTTAACTTTGCACTGTTCACTACTTGTTGTTGTTCTTGTTATTGTTTTTGTTATTTTTTTAAAGATGCCTTGGCTATGTATACACTTTGATTTTTTCAGAAGTGTCTTTTCTCCTCCCAAAGCTTTAACTTTTTTTTTTTTTCCTCAGGATGTTTTGCCTTTAGAGAATGCATAGGATAAAGTAAATATTAATGGCAAATGGGATTCTTTTTTTCTTTTTTACATTGTCCTCAGCTTGCTCAAAGCTAAAAAAATCTGCATATTCATGTCCATTTTGTTATTCTTGGAGTCTCCCAGGCACATTGTAAACAGACCTGCTTTCCTGATGTGAATTTAGCATGTTTGTGCTTAATGTATTAGAGATTTTTTTCTTTTTTTTTTCTTTTTTTTTTTTTTTTGGTATAGCCTTGTTAAAATAACGTGTAATAATGTCAAGGTCAGGAAAAATTATTGGTACTGGACAGACAACTTAAAACTCACTAGAAGATCCTTTAAAGTGCCTAACCAGGTTTTCAGAAACAAATAGAATTCCTTTTTTTGTTTGTTTTTAATTTTTTTCCTCATAAAACTGCAGGCTGTTTGGATCATGGCATTTTCATCCTTTAACAGTTGGAAGCTCCTTGAATAAATAAGCTATGCTCAGAATTTGTGGGGTTTTTTTACTTTTCAGTTATGGGCCTTTGAATTTTTAAACAAGAGAAAGCTGAGTATGACATAACCTCCGTGATTTCATTTAGATGCTTCCTACACAGCTTTTTGTTTTTTTCTTGTTGAATGTGATACAATTGTACAGATGTTCTCCATTCCAAATTTTAAACCAAACAAAAACCATCAAGAAATATTAGTATTGTTTCTTGTTGATCTTATGCAGGGAGTGTTGAGCACTGAACCTAGACACTGAAGGGAAAATAGCACACTTAATGGGAAAGGTCTTCAAAAAGATATACAACCACTAATAACTTTTTCATCCTAGTTCCCTCTCCTTTGTCTTTCGATATTTTGCTTAGTTAAATATATTAAAGGCCCTGATCTAATAAAAGGAATTCCAGAGGCAGAACTTTGTCTGTGTTCTTGTTTGTTTTCCCTCTCCCACCACCTTCCTCTCCATGACTAGTTCTTGGATTTTTCTCTAACAGTAAGTCATTATCAAAGTGTTTCTATTTTAGATGGAAACTCACTTCCACCAAAATATCAGTATGTAGTACTTCTACTTATATGTAGTGCGTTCTACTCTAAAATGATACTCCAATAAATTATTGTTTCCTTAGTCCCATCCTTCTCTATTTATCCCCTTCATTCTTCTCACTAAAGACAATTACACCCACCTCAAGTTCTCTTTCAGTCACTCTCTGTGGATTTCATTGGTACCACCTTCCTCCCACAATGCTACTCCTTGTCAAGTGATATCTACTATACACAAACCAAAGGACTCAGTTCTAGTCTGGCTTTTTGAATTATTTATGTTTCCCTGAAAGTTATGACACGTTTAGGGGAAGATAAAATATTAAGTGAAACAGGTCATAAATCCTCCAGGACAGAAGATTTGGAGTTTCATGTTATTATCTGGAAAGAAAGCTGGAAGAAGAAAATTGTTTTCTCTGCAAAACTTTGTTTTCAGAGGTAGATCACAGAATCACTGAATCACAGTTGGAAAAAAGACTTTTAAGATCATTAAGTCCAACTGTTATCTTACTCTGCCAGGGTGACTACAACACTACCCTTGAGCATATCTAGATATCTTTTAAATACATCCAGGGATCGTGATTTAACCAATTCCCTGGGCAGCCAGTACAGATGGTTTTCCTAAAAATCTGACCTAAATCTTCACTGGTGCAACTTTCCTCCTATGTCTTATGTAATGGTCAGTGAAATCTGAGAGGTACTAGGAACAGGAGTTGACACTATATCTGAAGTAATATTTGGAAATTGAATTGTTGTTTAAAAGCAAACCCTTAAATTTGCTTAAGATGGTAAGAGAAAGAATTCTTGTATAACTCCTAGGTATTAATATCTCACATATGCAATCTAAAATTATATTTGCTAAAGAATTAACCACTTTTTATTTTACTATTTCTGCTTATAACACCAAAATTGGTGGCATTAACAGTGCCAACTGTATAAAGCTAAAGGATGAAGGATGGTATATTAACTAGATAAATGTAATCGTATTAAAAAGAAAAACACAAAACCAGGGGGGAAAAAAAAGTAGGAATAAAACATTTAAATGATTACATCCTACTTCTCAGTTTCAAGAAAAACAATTACAGTTTATATGATACACTTCTGAAAAGTCTGTATTCCAGAACATTTGTAAAATCAAATGAAAAAAAACCTTAAAATCTGAAATCACAAATGAAAAAAGGTTGGTTGAGCAATGAAGAAGGAAGCACATTTATAACAAGTTTTTTTTTACTGCGAACACTCAGATTGACAAGAGAGGAAATGGCAGCACTCTTTAATTTGAAGAAAAAGTGAGGTCATTTGATGAGTACAGATTAGTCTTTGTTGGATATTCACCAGCTTTATAAAACCTAGTTCCAGAGCCTCACAACTGTCCTTTACGTCACAATCATTTCAGTAAGTTTCCACTGAGGATATTACTCTGGTGTGGCAGAGAGTGCCTTAGAATTTGCTACAAAACTGCAATGCATCAGTGCACGACTCCAAATGAACTCTGAGAGGTAGCAGGAAAAGCTTAAAACTGGAAGTAATTTTATTATTTACATTTGTCCCAAATGACCTCACAGGAGTTGGTGAAAGATGCACACACTGAAGAAATAAGTTCTCACTATATACCAAGAATAAGTAAATAATTTACAGTAATTAATATGTTTGAGAAAAGTAATTGTATCTTTTCCTCCAGAAAAACTGAAAAAAATGCAAACAAAACCCAAAACCAAAAAAAAAACACAACCCCCACGTTGGCCGCCAAAAATAAAAATGTGTCAGTGTGAGCTGAAATTCCCCCCCCACTGACAATAACCAGGCTAGCTCAGTCTGGAAGCAAATGAAAGCTGTATTTGCAAGCAGAATCTACAATCTATGATGAAATGCAACGAATATGTACAAATATACAAAATTCACAACATTTAAAAATATATACAATCAACAGAAAAACATAACCAATCTCCCTTTGCTTCCCCCCAAAGGGGACCCTTCCCAGAGGGGCCTCTCTCCTAAGAGCTTCCCCCCAGACCCCTCTGGCAGAAAAGCAGAGTTAGTTAAAGCAGAAAGTTGTTAGCTGCCAAGGTCAGTGTGTTATCTTCTGCCAGAAGAGAAGAAGAAACTGCAGCCAAACAGCCCAGCAACTGCCCTGGCTGCAGAATGCAGAGTGCCCCACTTTGTTTTGAGTAATAGTTATTAAACATTTCTATCTATCCAATGGAAGTGTTTAGAACAATCGTTATTTTGCTTTCTTACACCCAATAGCGACTTATTTACACTCTTTCACTTTCTCTGTTTTGAACTTTGCAAAGAAAAAAATTAAAAAGACAGTTTCAAACCATCACACCCCACTAAACAACAACAACAAATTTACTACTTTGAACATGAAGATGGTTACTTCAGTAAGGTTTTAATTAAGTCAGTGAAGTAATATTTTGTATCAGCTATGGGTTTGTCTTCTCAGAGCACAGATCTGATACACTTTTATAATTAGACTTACCTGAGATAATTATCGAAGTTCAGTTTGGCTAGCAAATTTCAATTACATTGCCTTTTATTCCTGGTTGGTTTAGGCTATCAGCATTTCTTGTTTTAGTCTGTGAGTATTCAGCAGGACATGAGATTCTTACAGATTTTCTCTACATCTGAGGACTAGACACTTCTGTTTTTTTTGGTTTACCTCCACAATTTTCCTTCTCATGAAATACTCAGCACTTTTTGAGTAAAATGACAACTCATACTTCAGTAGTCTCTGTTATTATATTTTGCCGTTCTAGCATTATTACTATTATCACCTTGTTATCACTCTTGCTGTAGCATTAAGAGACTATAGATCTGTAGTGCACAAAATTTGAAGAATTTTTGTCTCAATTATTTATAGCTTTCATTTATTCAGTGAAAAGCAAAACCAAATCACTACTTACATTATTAAGTGACTCAACTGTATATCCAAAGAGGAGATTCAAGTTTTATGCAGATGAGAAGCTGGGTTCAATTATTTTACAGAAAACCAAGACAACACCAGGGATCAATACTGGGTCCAGGTTTTTCAGTATCTTTCTCAACGACCTGAATGAGAGGATTGAGAGTACTGTGAGCAAGGTCACTGATGATACAAAACTGGGGAGGGTGGACTGACACCCCATCAGGCTGTGCAGCCATCCAACGTGACCTGGATAGGCTGGAGAGCTGGGTGCAGGCAAACCTCATGAAGTTTAGTAAAGACAAGTGCAGAAGATTCTGGGGAAGAATAACAACAGGCACCAGTACCAAGTTAGGGACTGTCCTGCTGGAAAACATCTCAGAGAAAGACCTCAGAGTGCTGGTGAACAGCAAGTTCTCCATGGAACAACAATGTGCTCTTGTGGCCAAGAGAGTCAGTGGGATCCTGGGACATATTAAGAAAGGTGTGTCCAACAGGTCTAGGGAAATTCTTCTACCTCTCTGTTCTGCCCTGGTGAAACCACACCTGCAATACTGTGTCCAATTTTAGGCTCCCCAGTTCAAGAGAGACAGAGTCCTGCTGGAGAGAATCCAACACAGATCCACAAGGATGATTAGGTGACTTGAGTATCTCCCTTGTGAAGAGAGACTGAGATCCCTGGGGCTATTTAGTCTTGAGAAGGGAAGACTGAGAGCAGATCTTATTAATGTCTATAAATATGTGAAAGGTGGGTGTCAAGTGGAGGGGACCAGGCTCTTTTCAGTGGTTCACAGTAAGAAGACAAGGATCAATGGATACAAACTTGAACATAGAAGATTTCAGCTCAACATGAGGAGAAACTTCTTTACAGTGCGGGTGACAGAGCATTGGATCAGGCTCTCAAGAAGGGTTGTGGAGTCTCCTTCTCTGGAGACTTTCAAAACCCACTTGGATGTATTCCTGTGTGGACTACCCTAAGTGATCCTGCTCTGACAGGGGGGTTGGACCTGATGATCTTTTGAGGTCCCTTCCAACCTCTGATATACTGTGATAGTGTGAAGACCTGGTCTCATTAAGTCTGTTGGGTGTTTAGCCATTGAATTTAAGTGGTTAGAATTCAAAGTAATTTTTTTTTCCAGATTTGTTTTTCTACACTTTACAACTCCCTTTTAACAAATACAGCAGAGATGCATAGCATAGATTCAGACTCCACATGTAAGGATTGAAAAGGTATGTGTGTGGTAATGAGTAAGTCTGATGTTCTTTTTGTCAGCTATAAAGTCACAGCTTCTACAACAATTAACTTTGAAAAGGACAGAAGGTATGTTTTCATAATGTAGCTTTCTTCAGTTAAAGAGAAACATATTAGGAGAAGGAACAAAAAACAAACAAATGAACAAAACAAAACCAAAAGCAAACAAAAGCAAACAAAGAAAAATCATTTGTAACTGCCAGGTTGGAGACAACTCAAAACCTTCAAACTAGCTGTATAGCTACAGCTACAGAGAGAAAGAGAGGTTTCCAAGCTGGCATCTCTCAAGGGACCTGCAGGTGATACCGTCTGGTTTTGGTTTTGGTTTGGGGGTTTTGGTTTTGTTTTGGGGTTTTGTTTGTTTGTTTTCGTTTTCTCTGTATTTTTTTATTTGTCCTACAGTCTCGCAAAGTGGGAACATATGAAGTTAAATGGAATAAGCTTGTCTGATATCTAATAAGAGGAGAATCTGTCACTACCAGTGATGTGAATGGGAATACAAAAGGCTTAAGTATGTATATTCCTTCAGCAGCAAAAGCACACCAAGACAAAAGGTTAGCCTATGATCCGTTCTCGGTTGCTTTGGAAGCTCTTTTTAATTGTTAGTCGTAATGCACCATGGGCAGAACAATTAGTTGTATCTATATGAGATCTAAGCTTTAATTATTTGTTACATTAATCATGGCTAGAGTGAGAATTTAATTAGTCATGAACATTATGCGATTTTTAAAATTTTTTATTTTTCAGCATGGGGGAGACATACATCTTATTAAAGGGAGTCCTGGATGTCTGTGAGCCAATGTCATGCCCAGAGTCTAACATCTTCTGAACATGCAGGACTTCCACCCTAGCAGCAGAACCTAGCAATGACTTACATTTGTAAAGCCACATATCAAATGCAGGTCTGAATTCAAACATATTAGACTGTAGCGGTAGGGGCATAAATTGTGGGGTGGTTGCAAAAGTTTCGCATTACATAGAGTCCATTAAATTGTGTGCAGGCAGGTGAGGTGCATTCCTTAACTGTGTTTGCTCCATTCCAGGAAATTTAATTCCTGAACAGAACAATTTATGTCCCACTTTGCTTCCAGTGTGGGACAGTGGCATGGGTTGAGTTGAACTTTGTGTATACGTATTCATGTTGACATCAAGCCATCTTTAAAATGGAAGTGCTGGCTTGAGCAAAGTATCATGAGGCCTGAAGTTCACATTGTAACATGACAGGTTTCCTGTTCTGGTTCCTGCTTCTAGTTTCCAGTTTTGGTCTTTTTCACTGGCCTGGCTCTTGTGTCCTTGGCAGGAATGCGAACTGTTTTATCGCTGTCTTCCACTGATGTTTCTGCTTTTACTTCATTTTTCTGCAAATAGGCCAAGGTAATTGTGTATTATACCAGCTCATTAAATTCCTTATCTTGACCCAGAGTTTTTTTGTGTTTCCCCCCCATCTGTGTGGGGGGAGTGGAATGACTTCTGAAAAAGTGGGCTGTTTTAACCGAGAACAAATAGTCAGATAGTGTTTTGTTCCCATTTCTCTGCATTAGCAACATTTATCACAAGGCACTACACCTGTGACCTTAACCAGTGCTAAGGCTTCCCTGTTGCCATGCAAGGTAATATTTTGGCTCACTTGCTACTCTGAGCATCTGCGGATTCAGGGGGAAAAAAGAATGTTAGGGGATGGATAAAGAACTGGCTTGATGGCCGCACCCAAAGAGTGGCTGTCAATGGCTCCATGTCCCAGTGGAAGCCAGTGACAAGCGGAGTCCCTCAGGGATCAGTCCTGGGAACAGTCTTGTTCAACAGCTTTGTTGGTGACGTGGAGAGTGGCATTGAGTGCACCCTCAGCAAGTGTGACAATGACACCAATCTGTGTGGTGCAGCAGACACGCTGGAGGGAAGGGATNAAACCAACCAGATCCTGGGCTGGATCAAGAGAAGTGTGGCAAAAATTAGCAAGGCAAGAATTATAGCAATATAGTTATCTTTATTTTTCCCTAAAACCCCACTGCCAAATTATGTACAAAACTGATTAAACTTATTTACAGGTTCTATTTGGTCACGAATTCTACCAGGATGCTTATGGGCAACCTTTGTACAATTTAGAGAATTCAGAAAATGGAAAAGGCTAAGCCACAAAAATAGCTTCACCCAACTTACAAAATCAGAGGCAAGCCAGGACTCTAAGGAAGCATGAGAATGCTAGTTTTACTCACGAGATTGAAGCAGGAATTTGGAGATAGTCCCTAGATCTCTCTCCAGCAGCAGGCAGGTCTGGGCAAAAAATGAAATAGGGCACTTTCTGCTCACTCTATTTAAGGCTTTTTCTAGACAATGTGTCCAGGACTGATATGTACTGGACACAAAGTACCCTATTAATCCAGTTCCAAATCGCAGCAGGCCTTCGCCATGAGTAAACACCATAACAGGAGAACATCTGGGATTGCTGCCTCTCTTGTTGAAGTGTGGGGCCAGTTGAGACTGAAGAGTGGTTTGTAGAGCCACTCTTTGATCCCTGCTATTGTAGTCACTGCTATCACAGTACCTCAATTTGTAATTGCTCACTGACCCTTTGCAATGTGAGCTGCTGTCTGAACACAGAGGCAAACTTCCAAGTCTCTTTCCCAAAGAGCTAACAAGAACATAGATGATGGTCTGTGAATTCATGCAGAGAGGAAATAGTATAAGAAAAGTGGATGTTATCTCCAACTAGGCAACATGCATGTAGCTGCCTCCTGAATAGTATTAGGAGTTTCATAGAATCAGTATAAGAGAAAAGAACTGGTGAAACTTTGGTAAAAGGAAAACAAGCTACATTTTCTGGTAGTTTCAGGTATTTTTTTTCCCCTATCACAAGAGAGAGCACAGGCAAAAGTATGAAGGACTTATTTTAGGAAGTTTGTGGGAAAGATGAAAAAACAAGCCTGAGACAACATGCTGACTGGACTTGTCACTTTGAGAGCAAAAGAGAAATGACAATTTCTCTTCCTAGGAAATTGTGTGGGATTTGTCCTGCACTTGCCTGTATGTGCCTGCCTACACCTCTGCTGTGTGTAAACATCCCTGCACCAATGTCAACAGGACTTTGAGCTGCTGAGTCATAATCTTGTTTGCAGGAATGAGACCTACATTACAAAAGCCATTGATTTTGATCCACAGAAACAGTCTCACTGCAGGGATTGACACTATTTGTGTGAGTAAGTTCTCTCTCTCACATGACAGAGTCTGCCTGAATCTGCAGGATAGTTTTCAGACATCTGTTCCTTGCAGAAGTGGCTTCTCCCACAGACCACATTCCAATATTTGGGAGTTCTTTCATTATGCTTTCCAAGGTGAATTCATGTTCAGGCAGGAATTTATCAAACGGATTACAGTGTCTGATTGCAATCTAGAAAAAAATAATATTCATATTATAGTTAATTCCTCTTCATGTGCCTAATGTTCTCTTCTTTCTTTCTGCTGTTAAGTAGGAGTGCAAATAAAAGCTGAAATACTTACACACCTAAAGTTTTATGCATTTAAACATGTCTTGTAACTGAGCTGCTTCTATGACCTATCATTGCTCTGTGTAACACTGCCCAAGTCTGTAAACTTTAGCATTTTATCTGTTTATGATTTTTTGGGGGGAGGGGGTATTTTTGCTTTTATGTTTTGCTGGTATTATTGTTATGACTTTTTTCCCTTAAGCCTGAGCTGTAAGAAAAAAAAAAATATATCAGACTGGTTTGGAGTTACTTTGTTATTATTTTCATTTTTATGTTTATTTCTGGAATACTACATAAGGAATGCTAAATTGCCAGGATGGGTCTTAATCCTCAATATATCTCCCAAAGTGTTATAAGCAAAGTAACTTTTTTGTCAGCAGCTTTTCACTCCTATGTAAGAAATATTAAGAGAGATGGCATTTTGAAAATCTAGTCTATAATGTTTCTACTTAGAATCTCTTTTGCACATAAGAGTTGCTTCCTACAGCCATTTTGAGCTCTACTGGTATTGCTGAACTCTACTGGTATGTGAGGAAAAATTTATGTGAAATGTGACTCAGTTTTTTTCTCCAAATGCAATTTGAGGACTGAGTAACCCATCATGTCCCTATGAACTGATGTCTGGAATGAAGGAGCAGTTATATCTATATCCAATGATAATGATGCCTTGCTGCACTTACAGCTTGTTGAATCATGTATTTCTATGTATTTAATTAATTACATATTTGCTCTAAGGGAAAATAAAAGTAAAAAATTATGGATGAAAATTCATGTGTTCTTTTTGACATTTCAATCAGCCTTAAATAAATTTCAATGACTCAAACAAAGCTGTTACGTGATGAATTTCCTACTTATTTAACCTGAGGAGGTTGCCTCATAAGCACACACTTTCTTCAAGTTTATCAGAACATTTTGCAATATTTTCGAACAGTAATGATCAAGATTTAGCCACTGAGAGATGGAAGTCTAGATCCAAATCTGAAGTCTCTGAGAACTGCAACCCAAGCTTAACAGCACCATCCCTTGACACTTCTATTCTTTTATTTTTTCTGAGTTTTCTATTTGCTTCACCTCATAGGTGTAGGGTACATTGCTTCCTTTTGCTAAGAGATCAGTGTTCAAATAATACTTAATAGCACCATACCATGAATCAAACCCATGACTTCTTAGTCTGAAAGTTCAAACCTCCTAAATCTTTACGAAAAGACTAGCACATTTTAGCAGTTGGTAAGCTTACCAGCAGAGGGAGATAGAGCTTGAGGCAGTGCATCACTTTAATACATAATTTGTCCATTAGAAAACCTAGTTCTGAATATCCTATATCTTGTAGAGGTTAGGCTTGTATTAAGGTAACATATACCTGAATCTGTTCCTGAGTAGGCGTGTGGACACTCTATCATAGGAATGGTGTTTAATGCAACACCTAACTCAATTTTAAGTAGAAATTTCTAAATGTAGCATAAATAATGAGCTAATTATTACTAAATGCAAATTTTTATCTATGCAAATTGAATGAAGGTGTTTGTGATCACTACAGAAAGTCCTTCCAAGGCTGCCTTCTTACTGCAAGTAAATATGACTCTCACAATCCCTGCGCTCTAGTCACTCCAGGATCATACCGACTGAGTGTAGATGGGTATGCCTTGGCTTCTCTCATAATCAGTGTTAAAGCTTATACCCACTTAGTTGTCATTTCCGTTTCCCATTACACCTGTTCAAAATACGACATATTGTCCTTCCAGTTTTCAAGGGGCTCTGTCATAATATAATTCAGTTTCCCTAAAATTCTGTGCTTGTAGTTCTGTGAGTGGAGCTGTGGTCCTGGTGTTATAAGGTACAATTGCCCTTTAGATCATGTTTTTATCATATCTTTTTAATTATAATGGATTGCCAGCATGTGTCCCTGAGCGTAATTTTATTTGGTTGCATTTAGGGTATTTCTGAAGTATCAGATATCAGGGATAATGTTATTGCTGTGTTAGATGCTATAAAGGAATCTTTAGATGATTGTTCAGTGAGCAACCTTTTAACAAAACCAAACCAAATACAAGCAAACAAAAAACCCACCTCACCAAACTAAAACAAACAAAAGAGAAGTTTTGTTCTTTTAAGCTAATTTTCCAAGAATAATCTTTATGAAAGTGACTCCTAATTTAAAGAAAGCTAAGATACTGCTCACTGCACCAACAAATCAAATTACTCGTTTTGGTGAAATCAGGAAAATGAGCTTCCTGAAGTACATTGTACCTTAAATCTGATATTATTGCAGAAAAGCATATACAGCACCTTGTCAGCATGGTGTAACTGGGCTCAGCCACGCTGTCATTTCTGACAGGTTGGTGTAATAAGCAAGCGAGTGCTGGGCTGGTCAAAAAGTTTTTTTACTTGTTGCTGATGTGGCTTATTTTTTCCTCGAATCAGCAAGGTAAAACTGTTTGGGGTGATAAGACCATATATTTGTGTCTTATTAGGAGCTCTACATTACCAAGTTGTTGTTGCCTATGCTATCACACTTAACCACATTTACATTTAGGATTCATTTTATGCAATTTCTTTACATTCCTTACCTGAGAACAGCAGGAAATCTGATTGTCTGAAGCATGAGACATTCTCTAGGAGGACTGTCCACAGCAAAATCTGTAATAATGAGAAGCACTAATTGGATCACAATTTTTTGTTTACCTTCATACTTTCTCAAATTTTTTTAAAACACATATTTGCATGGAAAAGCATGGAAAAGAGGAAAAAAAAAAGATTTTTTTTTTAAATTAATGAATATGATTTTTTTGTTCACATCCTGCAAGGAAAGCAGACTGTATAGGAAAGAGAAGAGCTGGTATTTATTTGAACATTGGTTTGCCTGAGTCATTTTCACATGTGGCCTTTCAGTTCTATGTACCTTGGTATACCAACATGTCAGGTATGTATAGTATTTCCAGTCTCCTTTGTTTTAAGATATACAGTCAAGAAACACTTATAGGACCCAGGATTAGTAAAAGCACAATAAAAAATATTAAAAGAATAAGAGGTTTGAATTTAAAACACTAATAATAACCACACTGGAACAGACTTAACACCATCAAAAATAAACCCTTTTCAGCTACAGCTTCACTAACTGGGGATGGGAAAACGACAAGAAGAACAGAGAAATAAAACGTTCTTTTAGTCAATTGTCAATATCATCAGTACAAAAATCCCCCACCACATGCATACTTTATAATGTCATTTGAATTATGTAAGAAAAGTTGAAATAGGGCAGAAAATAGAAGCTATTCATGTGCAGAGAAAGATCAGATAAGTAAATTAAACTATATGTTGAATTCTGCTATAAGCAGATATCCCTTAAGGCAAAAAAAAAAAAAAGATTTAATTATCAAAGCTGTAGAATGTGTGGCTCATCTCCCTTTGCATTACAAGGAGCCTTTCCACTAAATTTGTTGTTAAGCAAAATGCTACAAGAGACTCGTTTTGGATACTGATTATAAACCTCTTAGGAGAAGAACTCTGCCTTCTTCTGCATGCTGGAGTTACATTCCAGTAAGGAGCTGATAGGTCAAACCATCAACCCCATATCTTCAATATATGTGCAATGAGTATATTCTGCCAGCATATTCAGTGAAACAATTACTGTAGTATTAATGCAAATGACCAATTCACTGGATGCAGATGAAGGCATTTTAGCATATTCTGCCTGAAGTTTAGAACCTGTTTTATTTTACATGGCTCCAGAGGAAGGAAGGTCAACCAAACAGGCAACCCCTATGAGAAAACTGTATGAGTGACATGGGGGAAGAGGTGGCTACTCAAGGTTATCTTGTTTGCTCAGCACTTGAAGACAACCTCATTCATTTTTCAAGGAACTAGATCATGGGTATTTAGGTGCTTAACACCTCTGTTCTGATATGCAGTGTTTAAATAGAAATAAGGAGTTGCCTTTTCTGTTCTGATAAAGAGCTCCTTAATGATTAAAAAATATTGTCCCTGTTCATATCTGGGTGTGGCAGAAAGGGTGGAGAATGATCAGAAAGAGGAAATCAGTGAGACCTTCTACACAACACTTACAGTAGCAGGATGATTGTATACCTTGTTTATCATGGGAGATTTCAACCACCCTGACACCCTGGAAAGACAACATAGCAAAGCACAAACAGTATGAGAGGTTCCTATAGTGCATTGATAAAAACATTTTGACACATGGGGTAGAGGACCCTATGAGGAGAGATGTGCTGCTGCGCCTTGTGCTAATGGAAGAAAAAAGGTCTATTTGGAGGCAGTCTTGACAGCAAGTGATCATGTGGTGGAGGAGTTTAGGATCGTGGGAGGAAGTAGCAGAACAATAAGTGGAATTGCAACTATGCACAAGGACAAACTCTGACCTCTTCAAAGATCTCCTTGGAAGAATCCCATGGATTTGGACTCTAGAAGACAGGGGTGACAAAGAGATCTCATTAATATTCAAGTACTACCACCTCCAAGCTCAAGACTGGTGCATTTCTATGAATAAGAAATCAAACAAGGGCGGCAAGAGATCTGCAACGATGAGCAAGGAGTTTCTGGAAAAACTCAAATGGAAGAAGGAAGTCCACAGTATTTGGAAAAAGGGACTGAGCACTTGGATGGAATATAGGAAGGTTGCTAGAATATGTAGGGGCACTACAAGGAAATCTAAGGCTTTTGGAACTAAATCTGGCAAAGGATGTAAAGAATAACAAGAAAGACTTCTTCAAGTACATTAACACAAAAAGGAACACCAGGCAACATGTGGGTCTGCTGGTGAATGGGGTGGGTTACTCAGTGACAGAGGATACAGAGAAAGTGGAGTTACTGAATGCCACCTTTGCTTCAGTCCTTACTGCTAAGACTGGCCCTCAGACCCTTGGAGGTGTCAGGAACAGTCTGGAGAAAGGAAGACTTTCCATTCATTGAGGATCAAGTTAGAATAAACTGAATAAACTGGGTATCCACAAATCTATGTGTTCTGATAGGATGCTGGCAGAAATCATTGCTGGGATTCTCTCCATCATCTTTGAAAGGTCCTTGAGAACAGTCAAGGTATCTGAGTTCTGGAGTAAAGACAGTGTCGTTTCAATCGTCAGAAAGGACAAGAAGGAAGATCCAGGATACTACAGGTCAGTTAGCCTCACCTCCATCCTTGGAAAGGTGATGAAACAGCTCACTCTGCGTGTCATCTCAAAGTATGTGAAGAAAATGAAGATTACCAGAAGCAGTCAACATGGGTCCACTAAGAGGAAGTCAAGTCTGACTAACCTGACAGCCTTCTGTGAGGTTATGACTGGATGGATGGATGGATGGATGGATGGATGGATGGATGGATGGATGGATGGATGGATGGAAGGGGGGAGGACAGTGGATATGGTCTATCTCAACTTCAGCAAGGCTTTTGACACCCACCACAGGAAATGCGGGTTGATAAATGGGCAGTGAGGTGACTTAAAAACTGGTTGAAAGAGATAGCTCAGAGGATTGTGGTCCGTGTGACAGAGCCTATTTGGAACACTGCAACAAGCATGTTCCACAGGAGTCATTATTGAGTCCAGTACTGTTCAACGACTTGCATGAAAGGAAAGTTCTCTGATGGCACAAAACTGGGAGGAGTAGCTGGCATGCCAGAAGGCTGTGCTGTCATGTAGCATGACCTTGACAAGCTGGATTGCTGGGAAAAAGGATACCTTATGAAATTCAACAAGGGCAAGTATAGAGTTCTGCACCTAGGGAAGGATTACTGCAAAAGTACAGGTTCAGGGCTGACCTGATGGAAAGCAGCTCTGTGGGAAAAGACATGGCAGTCCTGATGCACAACAGGAATGCCATGAGCCAGCAATGTGCCCTTGTGGCCAAGAGGACCAGTGGCATCCAGGAGTCTACTAAGAAGAGTGTGTCAAGAGAGGTTCTCCTCCTACTCCACTCTGGCCTGGTGAGGCCTCACCTGGAGAACTGTGTCCAGTTCTGGGCTCCTTAGTTCAGGAAGGACAAGGAATTGCTTGAGAGGGTATAGCAAAGCATTATGAAGATGATGAGGGAAGTAGAACATCTCTGTTATGAAGAAAAGTTGAGGGACTGGAAGATTTTTAGCATTAAGAAGGTAAGACTGAGGGGGGATATTATCAATGCTTACAAATACTTAAAGAGTGGGCATCAAAAGGATGGAGACAGGGTTTTTTTTTCAGTGGTGCCCTGTGACAGGAAAAGAGGTAATGGGCACAAACTGGAATAAAGAAAGTTTCATCTCAAAGTAAGAAAGAAATTATTTAACTCAGAGTGGTAAAGCACTGGAACAGGCTTCCCAAAGTGGGAGTGGAGTCTCTGTCTCTGGAATCATTCAAAACCTACCTAGACATTGTCCTGTGAAACCTGTTCTATGCGAATTTGTTCTGGCATGGGGGGTTGGACTAGGTGATCTCCAGAGGTCCTTTCCAATCCCTGCCATTCTGTGAATCTGTGAAGGCAAGGCTTTAACACCAGCTGGCTATATTGTAGGGTAAACAGCAAGTCTTCCTAAGAACTATACTATTTAGAAATATTTGGCAGCTGATGTGCATCAGACACTCTCTTTGAAGGTTAAATGCAGTCTTTCTTGTAGTCTGTGATGTAGACAGGAGAAAAGGATGAAGACTATGGTTATGACTGACCAGATGCCTCCTGCTACAGTGAATCATTGTGTTGCTATCAGATTGGGCACGTGTTACCATTACAATGGCAATCTGGGTGGGCTTGAGACAGCTGCTGCTAAAGTAACCAGGATGGGAACAACACAGGTATGCTGCTAAGACAGAACATGAAATCCCAAGTGCTCTTAGTCTGAGACATTTTCCCTTCTCTACACTCTATGGTGTTGTTTCCTTTCATCAATCTCTTCCCCACCTATTCACAGAATCACAGAAATATTCAGGTTGGAAAAGACCCTCAGGATCACCAAGTCCAAACGATAACCTGACTCTACAAGGTTCACCTCTAAACGATATCCTCAAGAACCACATGCAAATGACCTTTAAGCACAGCCAGGGTTGGTGACTCAACCACCTCCCTGCCAGCCCATTCCAACACCTGACCATTCTTTCTGTGAAAAAGTTTTTCCTAATGTCCAGTCTCAACCTATCCAGTTGCAGCTTCAGGCTGTTCCCTCTTGTTCTATCACCAATTACCTGTGAGAAAGAGACCAGTACCAGCCTCTCCACAACATCCTTTCAGTTAGTTGTAGTTCCTGTTAGAAATAGAAACATCAAACCAGATATTCATAATTACTAACATTATGTGCTTTATTAGGTGCTCACATAAACATTTTGCAACTGAAATCTTCTGCATTACAGCTCTGATAGTTTTTGCTTGGGTTGGGGTTTTTTGTTTATTTTTTTCTTTTGTTTATTTTTTTTTCCAGTATTAAAAAACAAATCTGGAAATGTTATTCATTCAGCACCAGTCAAAAAATGGAACTATTTAAAATTGCTAAACATCTCTTTCCAAGTGTGTTAGACTAGAGGAAACATTTGCTGATGGATTTGTGGTGACTTGACAGGACTTGCTGAGACTGTAGAACATCCTGTAGCTGTATTTATAAGACTTAAAAATTACAAGATTCATGCTACACTAAATTTCAAATGTAGTTCAGCTTGATGTCTGATAAATTTCTGGAAAGAATGAATTCCAGATGCAAATCTAACACGTGTCCTATATATATTTATTTGCACGCTTTTGGAGGAGGAAGGAATTTGGCAGCATAGGCTGAGTGGTCTGTGATCTTGTGCCACTTATGCTCTGGCAGAGACTGGACAAATCTGATGTTAAACCTGATAAACTTCCAAACTTATTACCCATGCTGGCTCAAGAACTGTGGCCAGTCCCATTTACTGACTTCACGGGGTTCCATAGATGTCTAAGGACAAAAAGGAGATCCACACTGTCCTAGGCATCTTGTCCTCTTCCCTTCCCCTCCTTCTTCTCCTTCCTGTTTTTCTTCCCTTTCCTTTTCCCCTTCCAATCTTTCTGCACTCCATCTCATTTAATTCTATCTTTAAAGTCTCATTAATTTTTTGATCATTGAAAACCATACAAACAGCACTGCATGAAATGCACAGAAAAAGGTTCTTTCACAGAATCAATGAATCACAGAATCACAGAATGTTAGGGGTTGGAAGGGACCTCAAAAGATCATCTAGTCTAAACCTTCTGTCAGAACAGGATCATCTAGAGTAGATGATACAGGAATGTATCCAAGCAGGTTTTGAATATCTTCAAAGAAGGAGACTCCACAACTCCCCTGGGCAGCCTGTTCCACTGTTCCATTACCCTCACAATGAAATAACTTCTCATATTTGCATAGAACTTCCTATGCCTCAACTTCCACCCATTGCCCCTTGTCCTGTCATTGGACATCACTGAGAATAGCCTGACTCCATCCACTCACCCTTTATATAAACATTAATGAGGTCACCCCTCAGTGTCCTCCAAACTAAAGAGCCCCAGCTCCCTCAGTCTCTCCACATAAGGAAGATGTTCCACTCCCTTAATCATGTTTGTAACTCTTTAAAGCAGTTCCTTGCCCTTCTTGAACTGAGGGGCACAGAAATGAACACAGTATTCCAGATGCAGCCTCACTAGAGCAGAGTTGAGGGAAAGGAGAATCTCTCTTGATCTACTAACCACATCCCTTGTCATACACCCTAGAATGGCATTGGCCTTCTTGACCACAAGAGCACATTGCTGGCTCATGGTCATCTTTCCATCCACTAGGACCCTCCAGGTCCTTTTCCCCTGCACTGCTCTCCAACAGATCAGTCCCCAACCTATACTGATACACGAGGTTGCTCTTCCCCAGGAGCAAGACTCTATGCTTGCCCTTGTTGAATTTAATTCATTTTATCCCTGCCCAGCTCTCCAGCCTGTTTAAGTCTTTGATTTTGTATAGTTTCAAGTTGGCAAAAGATTACACCCTAAGTATGAATTTATATCAATATGATGCTCTGTAAATTATTAAGGATCTTGACTGCCTTTCTCCACAGCAGATTTGCAACTGCCTTCAGGACAAGAAAACTCAAAGAGCATTTGACTTCTTACAGCCTGTTCCTCACTGTGGGAGGATTTGGCTAAATGTCTGTCTCTAAGTTTTTCTTACTGTCTTCTTTGAGCCACTCCCCCTCTTGGAAGCCAACATGTCTAACAAGTAACAATGTGAGGTGAAGTGGCAGCAAAGAGATTCTTCCTTGGACTGACACTTCTGAGGATAGCTGAGTTCACAACTTACCCTAAACTGATTAGGGGCATAAAAACTTCCTCTCTTTCCCTCTCTCAACTTAGTGCATTATTGCATTTGCTAATGTAAGAGGTGAGTTCTTTCAAAGAATGAACCTGACCCTTCACCTCTCCAGTGCTACCAGTGGCTGTTGCAAAGCAATTGTGCCTGTCAGTGGAGAACAGAGAGCAGTAAAAGTAATGAGAAAGGTAATAAGACTTAAAACAAAGGTAGATGGCCCTCAAATGAAAACAGTAAGATTTAGGATACCTAAAGAAAGACAAGTCAGCACTATATAGAGATGAATTAATACTTTGGGATTAAACTATGTGTGAAGGGTAGGGGCATTGTCCACTAAAAATAGGAACAGGGTAATTTAGAAGCTAATCAAGCTCTGTCACAGACAAAATTAATAAGTAAAAAATTTTAACAAGACATTAGCCATCCAAAGAACACAGAAGGCCTGTGGAGGAGCATATTGTATCAGAAGGTGTTATTAACACTACTATTATTAGACTGGGTATGATTTTGCTGATTTTGCTTATATTTTGGACTACCAAATATTTTGAATCAGAGGATGCATTTTTCTGAGGCTTCCTTTCCATTACTTTTTATCAGCACATATGCATATAAACAGATATTACAAATTACCCCTTCTTCCTACCAAGATCCCTCTTGTTCTACTTGCCATTAATCTGACACTTAAACCAACAAAACCTAAGTCAGTAGATACATTTTTGTGTGTGCTATGGTTAGGTGTAGCACAGCCTTAGTTAATCAGCAGCATCTAGTATCTACACAAGACTGCTACTATTTACAAAGAATTGCATTTCACACTGTAAAAGAGTTGACAATTCAGCACTCTGACAATGCAACATTTTGTTTCCACTCCACCCATTCTTTAGTCTGTGGTGCCAGTCGTGACTGATTTCTCTGAACTAAGTGCCATTAAGTAGGGGTAAACCTGGCTGTGAGCTCAGACTCTGCCTGTATCCACTAGGTATTAGCTATGCACTAATCCCAGGGCACCCAGTCACCATTAGTCCTGAAGTGACAATTTGACAGGGACCTTGTGGCAGTAATGTCACTGCTGACTGCCAGCTAAGTCCCTGGCTCTGGAGCAGCATGACCACTGGAAAACTCAGCAGGTCATCACTTCCCTGCCTGCATGTGTGCACTGCATTTCAGCTGAGCAAAGGCATCTTCCTCTCCCAGCTCCTTGTTTTCTCATTGAAAAGGGCTAGTGAACCTGTAGAGCCCTGAAACACCTAATATGCATGGCTGCCGTTTTACATTTGCAACATTTACATTTGCAACTCCTGTTGGTGGAAATCATTCTGTAGGCACCAAACTGGCTTCAAACATACTATAAAACTGGCTTCTCTGAGGTAGAGGGGAGGCAAAAAGAATATCTGTTTCCTGCACCTGTACCTCTAGGAAAGGCAGCCACTGAGTGATGGGTTCAACCAACCCTCCTGTTGCAACCAACCCAAAGAAGTGCCTTGTGAACATGCTGTGCAGCATTTGAGCCAGGGCATTCTGTAGCAGGCATATTCAGGTAGCTCCAAGAGCTGTAGAACTTACCAACTAAACTTCTTTTGAGTCTGTGCTGGATAGAGACTTGCAGATATCTTTATTCCTGAAAGAAGGCTCCATTTTAACTTTTAGGATTAGTAAAGATGATTAGAAATCCTAAAATAGTTAAGTTTAGATGATCTCTTCAGAGATGAAGGTAACAATTTCCAATTTCAAAGCAAACAAAAAGAAACATGCTATAGCTATAATTTTGATATTGCTTTAAAATAGAAAGATAATATGTACTATATGAAATCTTTAAAATATAAGATAAACAAAGGAATGGGATAGGATAGGTTAAGATAGGATAGGTTAGGATAAGATAGCATAGAACAGAATATAGAGTAATTTCATTTTGAAAAAGACCTTTAAGATCAACCATTAACCTAAAACTACCAAGTCTGCCATCAAAGCATGTCCTTAAGCAACACAATTACATGTTAAGTATATCCAGGGATAGTGATTCAAATACTTCTCTGGGCAGCTTATTGCAGTGTTTAACAACACTGAAAAAGATTTTCCTAATATCCAATCTAAACTTCTTCTGGAACTGTTTGAGTCCATTACCTCTTGTAGCATTGTTTATTACTTGGAAGAACAGATGGACCGCCACCTCGCTGTACTCCCCTTTCAGGTAGTTGTAGAGAACAATAAGGTCTAACCTGAGTCTTCTTTTCTCCAGAACAAACAACCCCAGCTCCCTCATCCACTCCTCAGAAGACCAGCTTTCCAGACCCCTCCCCAGTTTCATTGACATTCTTTGGACATGTTTCAAAACCCCAATGTCTTTCTTGTAGTAAGGGGCACAAAACTGAACACAGTATTTGAGGTGTGACTATACCAGTGAGAGCACAGGTGAAAAATAACTTCCTTATTAGTGTTTGCCATGAATTTCTAACAGAAGTCAAGATGCTGTTGGACTTCTTGGCCACCTGAGCACACTGATAGTTCATAATCAGCTGGCTTTCTGTGATGAAGGCTGCCTATGCTCAGAATTATCTCAGAATCACAGAATCAATAAGGGTGGAAAAGACCTCAAGGATCATCAAAGTCCAACCTGTCACCAAAGACCTCATGACCACTAAACCGTGTCACCAAGTGCCATGTCCAATCCCCTCTTGAACATCTCCCGGGATGGTGACTCCACCACCTCCCTG
>VXBD01010174.1:53760-64849 GCA_013399975.1 Indicator maculatus
TTTTGAAACTTGGACAATCAATTTTCTACTTTGATAGCCTGGAAATAGTCTTTTCAACTTGAATTTGAATGCCTGAATAAATATACTTCCTTGGAAAGATCCTGGCTACCCAACATGTCATTGCTGAAGATTAGGCTGCTTATTTAGACGTTTAAACATGGACTTCAGCTTCAAACATTTAAACACCTGACTTGGAACATCTTGGCACACACTTTCCCTATCTCAAGCTCTAGCACTGGATGCTCTCCCAGAAGTCGAGGGCTATCAGAATGTAAAATGTTATTCCCCCTATTGAGTATCATAATTGTTGTCATTCCCAACCAGGGACTTATCTTTGTTAGTTAAGGGCTTTCCAAATATCTTCTAAGGAAGACAAGTTATGTCAAAATAAAACAACACAGTGTGATGGTTTTAAGACTCTTTTTAATTTTTCTTCATAAAATTCAAGCAGAGAAGGTGAAGGAATGTAAATAAAGTACTATTGGATGTAAGAAAGCAGAATAATGATTATTCTACACACTTCCATTGGAGAGATAGAAATGTTTAAGAACTAGTACTCAAAACAAGGTTGGGGAGTTTAGGCAGTGGGGGAATCGGCTTGCTCGCTCGGTTTTCTGTCTGCCGGCTTCTTCTTTTATGGCTGAAGATAACACACTGACCTTGGCAAGCTAAGTCTAACAGTCTCTCTGCTTCTTCACTCTCTGCCTTCTGGTCTGGGGGGATTCCTTCTGTCTGGGGGTTGGGAGGCCCCTTGGGGAAAGGCCCCTTGGGGGAAGCAAAGGTGGCTTGGTTGTGACTTTCTGTTGATTGTACATATTTGTAAATATTGTGAATAGTGTATATTTGTACATATTCATTGCATTCCATCATAGATCGTAGATTTGCTTGTAAATACAGCTTCCATTTGCTTCCAGACTGATCTAGCCTGGTTATTGTCAGTGTGGGGGGGATTTCAACTCTCACACTGCTACACACAGCTTAGTTGAGCCTGCCACTGTTAAGAAGTCAACTAAATGATCTAAAAATTAATTCTACATCTAAGAGGCATCTGGTGGGTTGGACACAAAACAAATTCTAGTCTAAAATAAAATGTCTCCTGTACTAAGAAAATGGTTGCATGCCCTGGATATCTTCTCTACAACATGAAAAAAAGGATGTTGCCAACAATCTAGATGTTCCCTGATATTCTTGCATCTTCTGGTTTCTTTTTGGGCCCTGTTGTTGAACACTGTCAGTGTGTGCCTTCAGGCATCTCATAAGTTAGCTCCTGAAGCCCTAATTCATCCTGATGGTCTGTCTCCTCTCTGCTACCTCTCCACCCTCATACCCAAACATGTCCTTCCCCCCAGCAAGATTAGAAGATCGAAGAATCTACTCCTTGATCTGGAAAACTGAAAGTTTGTTTCTCCTGAGCATCATTCCACCAGTGTTGGAATGAGAAAAAAATGAGTGTGTTGTGAAGCATTTCCTTATCAGACAGAGTGTTCCCTCTCAGAAGGACTTCATTGCCCCAGCAAAAAGTTGTGGGAAAGTGTCCTGATTCATATAGCAGGTGGTGTGAGTATAGAAGCATATGGAGGGAGTGTGGATCAGAAGATTGATATTGGTTTCAAGTCAGGAGAGGGACACTGATTTACAATAGCAGAAGAGCTCACATTCTTAGATGAGAAATGAAACCTTGATGCCTTCAAAACCAATAGCAATTTTGCCCCTGAATTCACCAAGGCAGTATTTAATTTGAAGACAGGCCTGCTATATTTTTAGGATTGTAGTGAAGGCGCCATATGCCCAGAGTTATGCCCCCAGACACCAGCAAACTTGTCTCAACATATTTTGGTAAGTCCCCCTTTCCACCCTCCTTTCAGGAGAGGAGGACAAAGGCCCAGGCGCCAACTTGTCTCCTAAGAGGTAAAAAACTGCATGCATCCATCGCATGGCATACTCATGCTCTTTCCATCTAAGGGCATAATTCTAGCTTCACGCTTTCTATAGGTTGAAGCAGGTTGTTGACAAGTGTGTTCATTGGCCAGATCCAGCCTAGAGAAATCTACAAGTACTACTCCATTTGTTTACTGCTTTGCTCTCTCCTTTTTCCTTCACTCGCTATGTAAGCTCGTGCTGCATAATCTGTAAAGCTTTCTCACACACAAATATAACAGAAGCCTCTGCGATACAGAAAGAAGCTGTCCCACTGAGCTGCTCAAGGAACCAGCAAAGGATGATCCCTTCGTCGAACCAGCATCATAAACCCAGTTGAGATGACTGAGGAAACCCCAAGAGAGGGTAAGCTTTAGCCCAGAAAGGGAAGGACTAAGCCCGAGCCAGGCAGTCCAGATCTGCTGCAAGCTAATTAAGCAGCTAAATAAACAGAAACGTATCTTGCGTAACCCCCACCATTTGTGGGAGAGAAAAGCAGCTATAGCTTCTCCACAGCCCTGTGCGGTCAGGGCAAAGCACCCGGGATTTCACCAAGAGAGAGAGAAAATATCCTCTCCGTTGAGATCACATCAAGACTGCATTGTCACCTTTAATGAAAGCAGTTGCCGAGATTCGGCACAGTCAGCTCACTTTGAGCCAAGGGGGAAGCACTGCTTCACTGCATCCCTTCCCCAACCCCACCTACCAGGAACCATCACCTCGATCGTGAGGGCCGCCTCAGACCCTTGGACTGAATGATCTTGGAGGTCTCTTCCAACCTGGTTGATTCTATGATTCTATAACCAGCACCGTCGTGGAAGACCACTCCCTGGACCGGCCCTGCTAGTCCGATCCTCTGGTCAGGGAGCTGCTCCAAACCTGCCAATGAAATTCAGCTACCTGTGACCACAGAAGGAGAAAGCAAGCCTTATGCCCCATCCGCGGAGACAGGAGGAGAAAGAGGGGCACCTACCGGATGGGACCAGCCTGGGCAGACAAGCAGAAGGTAGCCAGCATAACCCAGCAATTTGACTCGCTACAAAGAAAGACAAATGTATCTTTCCATGTGTGCAACATTCAGTAACATTCTATTCAAAACGCCCATGAGTAGTCGCATGATATTCCAGTTTAACTTGCCTCGTGATAACATTATAAATAGCTCTGTATATATCCGCAGCCTCGAAGCACCTTGTCGAGTCTCCATCTAGTTGACAAGCAGTGGAACTGCACCTTTCGTTCCCTNCCCCCAACACCCATTTTGTTATATTTAATGTCTTTAAATTTACTAGGTATATCCCAGGCAAATAAGCATATTCCATCCACCTTACCCTGAAGAATGAAAAGTCTAAGGACAAGACTATAGATGAAGGAAAGGGAAAAAAAAAGATATATTGCTTTTAATTAAAGTATATATCTACTAAGCAAGTGTTGTCCTTCCAAAGAGAAACTTTAACATCGAGAAAGGGCTACATCTGTGAATAGTCCAAAAATCAGGACAAGAGGGGAGAGGGAAGAGGGCAAGCAGGCAGGATTTTTGAGTGTAGAAACAAAATTTATTGAGGCATGAGAAAATAAATCAATAAGTGAATCTCATTCTGCAGCAGAACTGAGTTGAGCTCTGCTTTAAAACAAATTGTGACCAAAGGTTTACCTTTACCCACTATTCCTTTTGTTTGCATGATGTGTCTAGTGGGGCCATGTCTGTGGAACACTACAAATACCTTTCCACAAAACTGTGTAATTCCTTCTCAAGTAAATGAAATTAATTGTCATCAAGGCTGACTTTTGACTTTGGGTTTGATTTGAAGTTTGGGGGGTTTTTGTTTGTGTTTTTTATTTTGGGGGGTTCTTTTATTTATCTTTTTTTTTTTTCAGTTTCCCATCTCATTAGGTCAAAATATTATTTTGTTCAAATTTGGAAAATTATTAAAGAAGACAACATTTACTAATAGGAAACCCTAACTCTCTCTACCTCTGTGTCTTAAACAACACATTTTCCCTTCTCTTTGTTTCTCCTCTGCCCTTCCCACTGACATGATATGCTGATATTTTCAACTTCGAAGTTCCTCAGTTGGTACTTGAGCCTCTGACCTTAATTAGATCTAGGTAGCCATTCTATTGTAGAAGTAGCAATAGGAGAAATATATGTGCACATGTACATATATATATACATATATGTATATATGTGTGTATCATCTATCTCACATATATATATGTGTATATATATATATATATAACTATTTATTGCACACTATACAAATTTAATATCCTTACTACCTCTTATTCTGGAGGAAGCCTGCAGGCTTAGTTTAAAATTTTTACTCTGGATTAATGGCAAAATGTATGTCTGTTCCCCTGAAAATATGGGACTTTTACACAATGTTTAGACTAGGGATCTTACGAGATTTATAGGACTTTACTAGCAGCTAAGAGGAAAACACTACCTCTTCCTTATTTACATAAGTAACAATAAGTGACATTGAACTTATACAGAAGATAATGTGTATACACCTGGATAATCTATTTCTACAGTTAAAGCCACTCCAGAAAATACTAAACTTGGAAAGTAAAAATAATACAAAAACAGCCATACAGAAAAATGTGTAAATATTAGTTGAATGTCAAGAAACATTTGCTAGGGGCTGAAGAGCCAGAAAATTGCAAGCATTTGAGAGAAACGCTTCTTACTTTAAATTCACTTGAACACCCCATAATAATATGCCTCAATATGGCAGACTGCTAATCAGAAGGAAAAAAGTCTGAGTTCAATAGGTACCCACTGATTGTAAATATGAGAAGAAACTCTGCAAGCACAGTGCTGAAATATAGGGTAATTTTCTCTTTATTAGATTCCATGAAGTCAGCTATGTTAATGATTAGGTTCGGTATACAGTGCATATAACAGAATTACACAGTTATTTTCTGTAGTGCTTTACTTGTCTTTTTAAGCTCCTTAAAAAAGGAAAAGCAAAAAAAAAAAAAAAAGGGGGAGAGGAGACACATGACAAAGTAATCTCATTTCTTCTTTTCTTTCTCTTATGAATCTTTCCACCTCTCGTGAATATGTAGAACAGGATATTCAGTGAGTGACATCTCTGTGACTCCCTACCTTGCACTATACTGATTTTAATGAGAGTGTAACTTATATCAGCTACTTCAACACAGTCTTTCTCAGTTAAAGAGAAAAAAAGAAAATGACTGTTTGAAGTCAAAAGACATTAATTTATTGTGTAATCATTCTACAGGTTCTAACACATAAAGCCTTCACTTCAGCCTAGCCATAACGTCCCTAAAGCAACAGAGGTCCTAAAAGGCTGAGAACACACCCCATATCCTGGTTTCCAAGAGAAGGAACCTTAGATCCAGAAATTAGAAAGGACCCATGGACACTCCCATGGGTTGTCCCAGTCAGACCAAGAGTGACATAAGGCGGTAGCATTGTCCCTGCCACCTGGCTGCAGACCAAGTGGCCTTTGGAAATATCTTGGTTCTCTGCTGCACAAATATAACATTAGTCCTACAGAGGGAGTGTCACGACTCCAGGGAGATCAATGGTTCTGAACAACCTTGAACAATGGCACTCAAGACCCCTGTTCACCTACTGCCATGGAAGAGAAGTCCTTTCTCAGTTTGGACCCAGACATGATATCTTGTCCCAATACTACAGGATGTTGATCTGCAGCTCTGCCTCCTGAGTGGGCTTTAGACCTGCACTATGAATTGTTCATGTCGTGGACAAACCTCTTAGATATCTGGTGTGGCTTGTCTCCAAGCCTTGTCTCCATCTCCATCTCTTTTCTCATCCTGATAGCATGTACAGGTAGACCCTGTATCCAATTCATCCCAGTTCATCCATACACGTTCACCTATCAACTCACCATATCAGGACCCCACAAGACCATCCTGCCAGTAAGTACACTGCTTGTGCATGTCACTTTCGCTTTCTTCTTCTTTACAGAGAAACCCCACTTACAGTGCACCCTGACAGAGAATAAGAGAAGAAAGGTAGCTATGTTTGCCAACTGTGTTTGAGTGTAAACAATGTTCTATTTGTATTATGAACAGGACATGTCCTCTGCATGCAAAACATAATGTTGCTTGGATTTTTTTCCTAAAGAAAAAAATTAAGCAACGTTCCATTCTGTCTATAGTCCTCTATCACTGTGTCACAATAAAGCATTTTATAGTGTATTTTTTCATGCCTTACCTAAGTTGTCTGAAAAAGGTGTTACCTAATCCAAATTCATCTTCTGGATACTCCATTGAGGGGGAAAAATTAATTTCCATTTGCCATAGTATTGCCTTATTTTATGCTTCCAGACACCACAGGCAGCTTCAAAAGGTCTCACAGGCAAGACACTGCCTTAGTCACAATTGGGACACTGATCAGCTAGATGTGCTCTTCATGTCTTTTCTGTAACAGCTGATTCAAGATTAGATGTTAACGGTTGCTTGACCTAAGCCAGCAATATGCATTGACAGTCCAAAGATCTAGTTACATCCTGGGCTGCATCAAAGCATGCATGTCCAGCAGGTCAAAGGAAATGATTCTGATCCTCTACTCTGCTATTGTAAGACACCTCCTGGAGTACTGCATCCACTTCTGGGGCTTCCAACAAAGAAGGATGCAGATTTCTTAAAAAGAGGCCAGAGGAGAGCCACAAAGATGATCAGAGGCTAGAGCACACCTAATCTGAGGACATGATGAGGGATTTGGGTCTGTTCAGTCTAGAGAAGAGAAGGCTCTGGGGAGACCTTATAGCAGCCTTCAAGTACCTGAAGGGGGTTGCAAGAAAACTGGGCAGACACTTTCTATAAGGGCATATGGTGATAGTGTAAGGGACAATGGTTTTAAACTAGAGCAGGGTAGACTTAGGTTAGACATTAGGAAGAAGTTCTTCACTATGAGGGTGGTGTGACACTGGAACAGGTTGCTTGGAGAAGTTGTTGTTGGAGAAGCATGGAAGATGCTTTGAAATACTTGATCTATTAGGAGGTGTCCCTGCAGTGGGGTTGGAACAAGATGATCTTTAAAGTCCTTTCCAACTCAAGCCATTTTATGATTCTGTGATTCTATGATTCTGTGTTGAGCCTAATGTTGATTTAAAATTGAGAAATTTGAGGCAGGGGAAGGTGTGTCAGCACTACGTTCTGGTCTTCTGATCTTGGACCAGACAAGCTTGGGGAGACAGACTGAATAATGGCAAACTCACTCAGGTTTGTGAAGGTGGGACACTTGTGATGGGCAAATGCCATCACACTGTATGCAAGCTCCCAATTTATTAGAAAATGTTTACATATCTTCTCTTCACTTCCACTCCCACATCCTAATGACCCTTAGCTTTTGTCTGCTTAATGATCATGCTCTCACCACACTCTGCAGGTAATTTTCCAGCCTGCTGTTCTTGCAATCAGGGCAGGATTGTCCTATATCACATTTTTCCCATATGCATTTCTCTAATCTAAGGGTCAGTTTACATTCTTATTAATCACCAATTCTTGATTCCCACGGAGGTGTCCATAACATGTTTGTTGAAGAAAGATGAACAATCCCTGCTGAGTGTCAAACTGTCCTTTCAGATTTCCTTGGCAAGCTAGATGTTACCAAATCCTTCATACTTCACTGTGATATTTGGGTAAAAAGAAATAAAAAAGCCTCCTGTGAAATGGAACAGCCTTTTTGTCCAAAATAATGTAAGAGAGTTGAAATGTTCAGTTAAAAAATTCCCAGACATTAAAATAAGTGGATTGTTGTTGCAGTTAATATTGCAATAAGGTATGATATCAATATTTGTAATCTTGTGCAATATTCTAATATGATCCAGCAAATATATTTTAGGCCTGGGATTCTGTTAGGATGATCGATATTATTAGCAGCATTAGAAATAGTAAAAATCACAAAACAAAAAGGTTTTTTTGTTCCTTTAATGGCAGTCAGAGGTGGTGTCAGGTCCTGCTTTCTGTTAAGATGAAATTCAAATGAAAGCTTATCAGAAGTGTTTCTTCTATTATCTGATATACTTTGCCTATCATTCATCCTTTGTCTTTGCCAACCCCATGTTTGCAAAACAGAAAACCCAAATTCAAGTCTGCATCTGGTGTCAATTGAAACAAAACAAAGACAGGCTTATTTTAGCCACATAATTTAAAAAAGAAGATACTATTATAATATTTAGAACAAGCCTTGTACCACAAACCAGCCATTATCCTTCAGAAGCAGGTGACAGATGGCATGAAACCATCTTCATCAGAACTCCAAAGCTTTGCTACCATATTTGGAAGGATGTTTTTTATAATGACTACTTGAATATTCATACTGTGTGATGGGCACTTCTCAATTTCTATGCACCTCATTTTGGAAAGAATCTAGTATGCCTACACATGTACTTTATTTCAGTGTTCATATTTGGCAACAGAAAAGAGAAGGAGGAGGGTTGTTCTCTTGTTTTGTTTTTCCTTCATCATCCTTCTCTGTTTGTGTCAGAATAGCACAGGGAATTGAAATCCATGGCAAAATCTCAAGTATCAAGGCTTCCCTGAAGCCATAATGAGATCAGCTGGTGTGTAATGTCTCCTATGAGGTAATACTGGAACTATTCCTATACAAGTCATACAACCACATCTGGCAAAATCTGACCCTTCTTCTGGTCTGGAGCTCAAGCACGGCTTTCTAGGGTTTTTCTAACATAGTTTTCAAAACCCTATCACCATATTGACAAATTTCAGGATTGTGCCATAAGCTTTGTAGTACCTAATGCTTCAGTTAAAGGCCTTTATAAGCTTGTGTTGGAATAGGAATCAGTTATGTTACTGCATAGTGTTAAAGATAAAGCTTCTGGTTCTTGCAAGTAGTGAAAAATGCAGAAAAAAATGATTCTTAAAGGCTCAAAAATAAAGCAAAACAGAAATAGATTCATTATTTCAGTCTGTTTCAACTTTAGTTTCACCATCTTCTAATTCTGTAACCTTCTATTATAGAAAAAGAATGCAAAGAAATGTGACTGATTTTTTATTTTTTGCTTAGCAGTGCCTCATCTGTGGTCAAAGACAATATGGTGCCTTGGAAATCCTCTATTAAATTATATGTGGCTGCTTGAAGTCACTGAAACTAACATTTCCACTGACACAAAACCTAAATTGTAACGATGCATCCTGCATTTCATTTCCCAGCCTGACTGCACAAGGAGAGCAAAAGGCAAGGTCCACAGGTTCAGAAGAGAGTGAGAAGGTACAAGTATATATGGAAAAGCAACTCAGACAAACCTTCACACCTGAAGAAAAAACAAAAGCAGAGTAAGTAGCAACCTATTTTGGTTCAGAGTACTAGCTTCCTGTATCCTCGTGTTTTCCAAGATCTCTCTTATAACAGATCTTCAACAAATCCCCAGGTAGCAAAGTACTTTTTCTCAATTTAAAAACATGCTTAATTTAAGCATGTAGATAATCCAGTTTATGTTGAATCAAAGACTATTCTTTTTCTCATTAAAATTTCATTTTAAAAGCTTAACAATGTTGCTATTGGTTTCTTTCATTCTTTTCATCTGTGAATGTCATTTTTTTCCTTTTTGTTTTCCCTTTAATTTTGCTGCATTAAAATAGTGTATATTCATATGGCAGCTACCATTTTTGCTATAAAACAATACACTGCATCCTAAGACTATTCTACCCAGTAGGAAAATATTATTAAATACCATAAACAAATACAGACACATTCTGTGACATCTGGATTGAAATAGCAGCACAGTTGCATTTTACAAAGGCAGCTAAACTCAGAGGAAAAAATTAGACATACAAAATGGGCATTTATGGAATCTTAAAGTGTCTCAGCTGCCTCTAGGGGGCTCATACATGTTGCATCAGAATCGGTTCCAGTGGAGGTTTGTCAGCAGATGGAGCTTTGTGGGAATTAAAAATGCTCTATCAAAGCCCCAAACTGATACATTATGATTTTCTGGTTTGGGGATGGAGAGATGCTTGTAATTAATTATAGATAGGTGTTTGGGTTTTGGTTGGTTGTTTGTTTTGGGTTTTTTTTTTTTTTTTTTTAAGCTGATTGGTATTTGCTTGCAGGCATAGTAAAATGTTTTAATTTTTTTTCTTTTACAAAGGGTGGGCCATAGGCATAGAACATAATGTGAATACTGAGAATGGGAAGAAAGGCTTTGTTGGGGGTTCTTTTGTGTGTTTTGGGGAGGTTTTGAGGGTGTTGGTAGGTTGTTTGGGGTTTTTTGTTTGTTTCACTGTTGTTTTTGATCGTTTTTTTAAATTTTGTGTTGATTAGTTTCATTAGAACTTTTAGTCCACACACAGAAAAACCAAAAATAAGTAGCAAAATAACAAAGCAATTTGAGTTATGTATATGAATGTTTCTGTGCATATTTATGCTGTTATAAATACAAGGTTAATACTAATATGATATATGTACGCAAAGAAACTCAGTGAATGAGGGAAGGCAATTGAAAGAAAAAAATTACTTAAAAATTAAGAAAAGAACATAGTTTGTTATTTTTATAACCAATGGATACAACTTGTCTAAAATCTTGTGTTAAAAATTCTGTAATGCCTTTGTGCAGAAATCTCAAGTCACGTTAAACTGAAAGCCCTCCATGTTTAAACATCATTCACTATTGAAAATAAAACCGCCTACAAAAATGCCTTGTTTATATTCCGTTTTATGAGCTCATGACATTGTAGACCATTGTGAGAAAGGAATTGTTCAAGGAACTAGATTTTTTTGTTTGTTTAATGTGTGAGCAAACATTCAGGAAATAGTTTTTAGTGGAATTCCTCCTCAGGACTGTGGTGTTTGTATGAGAGTTTTGTTTCTGGAAGACAGAATTGCCTTAGTCAGGTTTTTCAATCCACAGCCAGTAAAAGAACATGCCAGTTCTGTGACTTCTCTTTGAATATGGAGCAAACAAGACTTAGCATTCATGCCACTGCCTGGAAAAAAAGAAAAAAAAGTTATTTTCTAGTTGGAACCATGTCTTTAGCCTCAGGCAGAGTGGTTTAATCTAATTTCTTGATGGAATGGGTGAAAAATTAATCAATGTTCTTTGTCTAATGAACTGCACTTTGAGTAACAGAAATAATTTGATAGAAAGTTAAATAGTACAGATCTGAGTGAAACCGGAGGAATAATTTAGTTAAGTGTGATTTAACTAACACTCCT
>VXBD01010175.1:3128-16110 GCA_013399975.1 Indicator maculatus
CGTCACAACACACCGCGGTGGGGGGCGGGGGGGCGGGGCACAGACGGCCGCATAGGGACCCGTACTGTGGGGTGGCCCCATAGAGACCCCTGCTATAGGGTGCCCCATACAGAGTCTTTGGTGTGGAGTGCCCCATAGAGAGCTTGGCTATAGGGTGCCACACAGAGAGCCCCTGCTGTGGGGTGCCCCATAAGGGACCCCTACTGTGGGGTGCCCCATGCTTTTCCTCCCAGAGAGCTGGGGGTCCCAGCCCCACACACTTCCCCCCAGCATGCCATGGGCCAGAGCCCCACATGTCCCCTTCCAGCATGCTGTGACTCCCAGCTCCATAAGTTCACTGCCACCCCCTGTGGGTCCCAGCCCCACACGTTCTCTTCCAGCCTGTTATGGGTCCAGCCCCATATATTCACTCCCAGAGAGCTGTGGGTCCCAGCCCTATAAGTTCCCTCCCAGTATTCTGTGGCCCCCAGCCCCACATTTTCTCTTCTAGGTCACTGTTAGTCCCAGCCCCCCAAGTTCACTCCCAGGCTTCTGGGGGTCCTCAGCCCCACATGTTACAGCCTCCCATAGCTCCCAGCCCCACACATTTCAGCCTTCTATGGGTCCCAGCCCCACCTGTCTCCCTCCAGTCTCCTGTGGGTCCAGGGTCCACACCACTTACAGATCCCAGCCCCATAAGTTCTCTTCCAGCCTCCTGTGGGTCCCAGCCCCACATGTTCTCTTCCAAGCTGTTATGGGTCCAGCCCCACACATTCCCTCCCAGCCCTATATCTATGGGGCACCACCCTCCTTATCTCCCCCCAGCCCTTCAACTACCACCACACCACCTCCCTTCTTCCCTCCCCCCACCGCCATAACCTCCCTTCCCAGCCCCACATCGCTATGGGGCTGAGCCCCCTATCTGCCCCCTCGCCCTCTGCCCTACATCTGCTCACCTCCTTCCTTGGGGCAGGGATCTATGGGGTAGGGACACAGCAACAACAACCCTGTGACCTTTAGACCACAGAGCAGCAGCTGCCACCTCCCTAAATAACTGCAGGCGGCAGCTGCCGGCACTGCCCCAGGCCCAGCACCACTCCTGTGGGGCAGAGACCCCCACGAGGGACACCCATGGGTGATAGGGAGGGTGGGGGGGCACCTATGGGTGCTGGGAGGGGGCCAAAATAGGGATGGTTTTGTTTTGCAGTGCAGTGAAAGACTAGGAGGAGGCAGCGATGGGGAAAGAGGCACTTTTTGGGGTGAAAAAGGCCAATAGAGGCCAAAAAGTGGGGGGGGGAGAGGCACCTAAGGGTGCTGAGAGGGGGTCAAAATGGGACTGGATTGGTTTTGGCCCACAGTGAAAGAAGACAAAGAGGAGGCAATGGTGAAAGAGGCCAAAAATTTAACGTGTGGGANTCTATGGGGTAGGGACACAGCAACAACAACCCTGTGACCTTTAGACCACAGAGCAGCAGCTGCCACCTCCCTAAATAACTGCAGGCGGCAGCTGCCGGCACTGCCCCAGGCCCAGCACCACTCCTGTGGGGCAGAGACCCCCACGAGGGACACCCATGGGTGATAGNAGAACTAAAGGTGAAAGGCACCTTTTGGGGTGAAAAAGGGAAATAAAGGCCAACAACTGGGGGGGTAAGGAGGCATCTCTGGGTGCTAGAGAGTGGGGGGGTCACCCATGGGTGCTATGGGGGATGGAGGTCACCTATGGGTACTGAAGAGAGGCCAAAATGGGGCTGGTTTTTGCTATGTGGTGAAAGAAGATGAGGAGGCAATGGTGGAAGAGACACTTTTTTTGGGAGAAAACAAAAACAGGCCAAAAATTGGGGTGAGGGGGCACCCATGGGTGCTACAGGGGGTGTGTGTGGAGCACCTATGGATGCTATAGGGGCGTGGGGGTCACCTATGGATGCTGGAAGGGGTCAAAATAGGGTTGCTTTGGTTTTGCCGCACAATGAAAGAAGACAAAGAGGTGGTGGTGAGAGGCACTTTTTGGGGTGAGAAAGGCCAAAAGAGGCCAAAAATTAAGGGTGGGGGTCACCCACGAGTGCTATAAGGGTGTGGGGGGCACCCACGGGTGCGATAGGGACGTAGGGGTCCCCCATGGGTGCTCACATCACCTTACAGCAGCGCTGCTTCTGTGCCGGCGGCTCCTCAGCCGGCGCCGTCAGTTTGAGGAGTGGAGGCTCGCCGGTGCCATCCCCGGTGCCACCAATGACACCAGTACCGCCACTGTCACCCCCGCCAATCGGCGTCACTGGGTCCCCTGCAGGCGGGTGCTGGAGCTTGCTGGCCGCTCGGTGCCGTTTGAGGTCGGGGAGGGTGGCAGGCAGGTGATGGCGTGGCGCTGGATCTGGTACCGGGTGAACGGTGGCACCAGTGCCAGGGCCGTGGGCACAGAGCGCGGAGCCGTTGAGGGGAGGGGAGGAGGCTGGGGGGTCCTGGAGAGGGCACAGAAAGAGAGTGGGAAGCAAACCGTGGCTAGCAGGAGCTATGTTGTGATACATAGCACGACAGCAGGACCCATATCATCACCACCAGCACCCAAACTGCAATAGTGGGACCCAAATTATGGCCACCAGCGCCCAAACTGCAATGGTGGGACCTGAATTGTGACCATCAGCACCCAAACTGCAATGGTGGGACCTGAATTGTGACCATCAGCACCCAAACTGCAATGGTGGGACCTGAATGGCAGCTGGTAGGACGCAGACCATGACGGTGGGACCCCTATCACAACAGTCAGGACCTGAATGGCAATGGTGGGACCCGAATTGTGGCCACCAGCACCCAAACTGCAGCTGGTAGCACCTATAACATGATGGTGGGCCCCATATCATGATGGTGGGACCTGAATGGTAGCTGACAGGACCATTAGGACCCAAATCACAATGGTGGGACCCATAGTATGGTCACCGGGACCCATATCACACCTGTCAGGACCCATACCATGAGCACTGGGACCCAAACCATGGTCACCAGGACCCATATCATGGCCACTGGGACCCATGTCACAGACCCATACCACCAGGACCCATATGAGGACCACTGGGACCCAAACCATGGTCACCAGGACCCATATCGTGACCACTGGGACCCAAGCTGTGGTCGCCAGGCCCCACACGGTGACGGCTGTGCCCCAGCTGGGCAGGCCCAGCGGTGGTGACTCACAGTGGCTGCGCGGTGCTGCAGCTCGGCGTCGGTCTGGTGGTCGTCGTCATCGTCGGCGCTGTCGCGCCGTGCGGCTCGCTGCCAGACGATGGCCTCCCGCTCGTGCTCCCGTCGGTACAGGCTGGAGCGCTCCGAGACGCTCACCCTCCGCACCACCTTCCTGCCACACAGCCACACGCCACCCCATGGGGACACCAAATATCCCCCAAGCCCCAGCTTTGACACCAATCCCCCTCAAAATCCCAACCTTCCTGCCACATACCCTCCAAAATGCCACATTTGTAGCCAAGTACCCCAAAAGAAATCCCAATTTTTCCACCAGATATTCTACCAAATGCCAATTTTCCTGTCAAATATCCCTCCAAATTCTTAATTTTGCCATCAAATACCCACCCCAGTTCCAATTCTGCCACCAAATATTCCCCCCAAACCCCAATTTTGACACCAAACCCCCTCAAAATCCCGTATTTCCAGCCAAATATCCCCACAAACTCCATTTTTCCTGCCAAATATCCTATAAAAGCTCAAGTTTGTAACCAAACACCCCAATTTTCCACCAGATATCCCCACAAACCCCAAATTTCCTGTCAAATATCCCTCCAAATTCCCAATTTTTCACCAGATATCCCCAAATCCCATTTTTCCATCAAATATCCCTCTAGTTCAAATTTTGCCACCAAACCCCCTCAAAATTCCAAATTTTCCACCAAATATCCACCAAGCCCCCAATTTCTAACAAAATACACACCAAACCCCCAATTTTTCTACCAGCTATCCCATAAAATCCCAATTTTCCTGTCAAATGTCCCTCCAAATCCCAATTTTCCCAGCAAATATTCCCCCAAACCCCAATTTTACCACCAATCCCTCTCAAAATTCCAATTTTCCTACCAAATACGTGCTCAAATCCCAATTGTTCCATCAAATATCCCCCAAATTCCCAGTTTTGCCAGCAAACATCCCCCAGAATCCAAATTTGTCCACCAAACATCCCCCAAAATCCCAATTTTCCCACCAAACCCCCTCAGAATCCCAATTTTCCCACCAAACATCTCCCAGGACTCCAGGTCTGTAACCAAACATCCTCTCCCAAATCCTAATTTTCCCCCCCAGATCCCAGTTTTCCAAGCAGCTGACCCCTGCACCACCTTCCTGGTGAGGGGCGGCCAGTAGATGGCTTTGGTGGTCTCCACACCACAAAGCAGCAGTGATGTCACTGTCGTCACCATCACCACTCACCCACGGCTGCCGGTGCTGGAGGTGCGGCGTTGGAGGAGGGATTTGTGCCTGTGGTGGGACCTCATCACGGCCTCGTGTTTGTGTTTCAGCTCCAGCAGCTTGGCCCTCACCTCCTCGTCACCGCAGACATCTGCCACAAGGAGCACGGTGGCAAACCGGTGGCACTGCTGGCACCATGAGCCCACCCCACCGTGCCACTGAACTCACCCAAGGGGGTCTCATCCAGTACCGATTTGCCGTTGAGATCGGCACCGTGGGCCACCAGCAGCTCCACCAGCTGCACCTAGAGCAGCCAAAGGGACAGGATCACAGAATCACAGAATGTTAGGGGCAGGAAGGGACCTCAAGAGATCATCCAGTCCAACCCCGCTGCCAGAGCAGCATCACCTAGAGCACGTCACACAGGAACACATCCAGGCAAGTCTTGAATACCTCCAGAGAGGGAGACTCCACAACCCCCTGGGCAGCCTGTTCTGTTGTTGCTGACCTCCCTCGCAGGGCTGAATTCCAAGGAGGCCTAGTAGCCTCCCTACATCCTCTGACAACTGTCTTATATTCCTTCCAAGTGGCCAGCCCCTCCTTCCATGATCTGTGGACTCTCTTCTTCCAGAGTTTGCTTAGCAGCTCCCTACTTAACCGTGCAGGTCTCTCGGCTCCCTTCTCGATTTCCTTCTCTTTGGGATGCTCTGATTGTGAGCTCGGAAGAAGAGGTCCTCGAATGTTAACCAACTGTCTTGGGCCCCTCTGCCTTCTAGTACCCTGTCCCAGGAGATTTCCCTTAGCAATTGCCTGAAAAGGACAGAGTTGGCCCTGCTGAACTCCAACGTTGTAATCCTGCTTCATACTTTCTTCCTACCACACAAAAATCCTGAACTCTACCATCTGGTGGTCACTGCAGCCAAGGCTGCCCTCAACCTTCGGTGCTTCAACCAGTCCCTCCTTGTTGGTGAGTATCAGGTCCTCTCCTGTTGCTTCCTCCTCTCCTAGTTGGTTCCTCCTCTCCTAGTTGGTTCCTCCACCATTTGCATCAAGAAATTATCATCAATGCACTGGAAGAACCTCCCACACCGTGGCTGGTTGGCTGTGTAAACCTTCCAGCAGGTATCTGAGTAGTTAAAGTCCCCCATGACAACCAGGGCCTGTGATTGAGGGGACAGGGGGTGGCTGTGGCAAGTGCAAGCGGTGGCACTGGTTCTCACCTGTCCCCAGCAGGCCGCAGCATGGAGTGGCTGCCACCCATCCTCGTCCCTGCTGCCGACGCCGGCCCGGTGCTCCAGCAGCAGCTCAGCGGCTTCCACATAGCCGTTGGCAGCCGCAATGTGGAGCTGGCAAAAGGACATGAGATGGTGCCACCAAGATGTCCCCAACCACCTAGGGTGCTCATGGGTCCCCAGAACCCAATTTTGACACCAAATATCCTCCCAGAATCCCAATTTTCTGCTAAATATCCCTCCCAGAATCCCAATTTTGCCACCAAATCCCCTCCAAATCATGACTTTGCCACCCTATATCCCCCAAAACCCCCCATTTTCCACCAAATATTCCCTCAAAATCCCAATTTTCCCCAGGAAGTAGCCCCAAAATCCCAATTTTGCCATGAAAATCTCGATTTTGCCACCAAACCCTCTCAAAATCCTAAATTTCAGCAAAATATGTCTAAATATTCCATTTTTCCACCAGATATCCCCCAAAATCCAAAATTTTCCACCAAATATCCCTCACAGAAATCCCAGTTTTTCCAAATTCCCCCTCAAAATCCCAATTTTACTGCTAAATCTTCACCATACTCCAAATTTCACAACCCAAGTCCTTCAAAATCCCAATTCTCCTGCAAAATAACCACCCCAAATGCCATTTTTCCCTGCTAGGATGTTTGAGGACCCCTTGGTGCCAACCATCCCCAGCGTCACCTCCATCCCCTACCAAAGTGGCTCCGTGTCCTCTTGGCGCATCCAGATCAGCTCCAGCTTCCACCAGCTGCCGGATCTCCACTATCATCTCCCTCTCGGTGGCCCCCCGAGCCTCCTCGATCTTCTCCTGGGTGATTCCTGGTGACAACGAGGGGGACACACCAGGGGTGTCCCACCAGGTCCTCACTGTCACCACGGTGCCGGTGTCGGTCGGGGTGGTGCTGCTCACCCTGCTCGGCCATGGCACTCTCCAGGCAGTCCAGGGTCACCTCGTCCTCGCAGAGGTCATAGGGCATGTTGCCATCAGAGTTGGTGGCCAGAAGGTCAGCACCACTGGGGGTGGGGACAAGGAGAGGTGGGTCAGAATCACCATAAGGTCCCCACTGGTGGCCCCGGCTGCCCCCCCAGTTACCGCTGGATGAGGAGCTGGACCAGGCAGAGGTGGCCGCAGGTGGCAGCGGCGTGCAGCGGGGTCCAGAGCTCGCTGTCGCGGGCATTGACGTCAGCGCCGGCATCCAGCAGCACGGGCACCACTGCGCCCGCGTCGTCAATGCAGCACTGGGCAGCGAGAACCAGTGGAGGTTACTGGGAGGGGCTGGGAGAGGGAAAGCGTCCCCAGGAGCTTAGCCTACAGGGGTGGGTCTGGGCATTGGCACTGGGAGAACCGGGGGTGGCCAACTCGGGGGAGCTGCACTGGGTTGGTGTCAGCACTGGTGCCATGCCATGGCTTCACTGAGGTGGCACTGGAAACAGCTCCATGCCAGGGCTTCACTGCTGTGACACCAGCACCAGGTCCATGCCAGGGCTTTACTGGGCCAGTGCTGACACTGTGCCAGGGCTTATCCGTCTGGCACTAGCACTGTGTGGGGTCTTTATAAGGCTGGCACTGGCAGCATGCCAGGGCTTCGCTGGGCTGGCACTGGAACCAGTTCCATGACAAAGCTTAACTGGAGTGGCAACAGCACCAGCGCCATGCTACAGCTTCACCAAACTAGCACTGGCTCCACACCAGGGCTTCACCAGGCTGGTACAAGCACCAGCTCCATGCCAGTGCTTTACTGGGCCACCATTGGCACCATGTCAGGGCTTTACCATCCAGCGCTGACACCATGCCAGGACTTTAATATGCTAGCATCGTCACCATGCCAGGCTTTATCAGGTTGGCACAAATACCAGCTCCTTTACAGGGCTTCACTGGGCTGGCACTGGAACCAGTTCCATGCTAGAACTTAACTGGAGTGGCACCAGCACCATGCCAGAGCTTAACTGGACCAACACCAGGTCCATGCCAGGGCTTTGTTGATCCAGCACTGGGACCAGTCCCATGTCAGGGCTTCACCAAGCCAGCACCAGCTCCATGCTGGAGCTTCACCAAGCCAGCACTGGCACCAATTCCACGTCATACCGGTGCCCTACTAGTGTGCCCTTACCTGGTGCAAGGCTGTGAGGCCATCCTCGTTGCAGAGGTCAGGGCTGATCCCACTGGCCAGGAAGTGCCGGACTGTGAAGGAGCAAGAGGTGGTTAACCAGGATCCCTGGAGCATCCCACCAGGGTGTAACCAGCACCTTGGAGCATCCCATGGGAATTAAATCACAACCCAGGAGCATCCTACCAGGATTTAGCCACCACTTTGGATTTGGCACTGACAAACTCTCTAGCACCAAGTCCAAGGGGCTGGGTGGTTTTGGAAGGATATTTGGCAGGAAAATTGGGATTTGTGGGGATATTTGGTGGCAAAATAGGATTTGGGTGGGTATTTGGCAGGAAAATTGGGATTTTGGAGGATGGTTGGTGGAAAACTGGGATATTGAGGCATATTTGGTGGAAAGTTGGGATTTTGAGCAGATATTTGGCAGAAAGTTGGGATTGTGAGGGGATATTTGGTGGCACAATGGGGTTTGGGGGGTATTTGGGGGGCAGGAAGATTGATGGGTTTTTTGGGAGCTATTTGGTAGCAAAATTGGAATTTTGGGTGCTTTTTGGCAGGAAAACTGGGATTTTGGCAACAAAATTTGGTGGCAAAATTGGGATTTGGAAGGGGACAATGGGAAAATGGGAATTTTCATCTTGAAAATTCCCCATTTGGTGAAGTTTTAAGGGTTTTGAGGTCCCACCAGCACCCAGGCCCAGCACCCAGCCCCAGCACCCACCTTCTTCAGCATCATGCCGGGCAGCAGCTTCCAGCAGCTGGACACTGTCAGGGAATGTCACCTTTTTGGTGTTGCCATCGCTCTTCCTCCTCCTCTTCTTCCTATCAGCTCCCACCTTGGATCCCTGTGGCTCCTTCTCAGCCTGGGCCCATTTTTTGAGCTGCTGGGCTCGGCGCTTCTGGGCATGTTTCAGCCTCTCCGGGGTGCTGAGCCGAGCCACCGCTGGCATCTCTGCCACCAGCTCTGGGTGCTCCGCCATGGCCAGGGATTTGGCCAAAGGATGGAGCCAATCCCACTGGGAATGGAGTATGGAGTTGCCAGCTCCTCCACCAGCATCACACCCCTGGGCAAAAGGGGGATGTTTATTCCTGTATCCCAAAGCTTTGCCGTGGCAGCACCGCCAGTTCCGCAGACTGGGATGGGTGTTTCAGAATCATCTCAAGCGGTTCCAATTCCTGGTGTTTTCCAATCCGAAAAATCCCTCCCCAAAAGGGTGGGCGAAGTGCTTGGTTATGCCACAGAGGGGCTGACCCCGTCCTGGCAGCTCGGAGTGCGATGGATCCGCTCGGCAACGCTGGATCTGAAGGCGGGGGGAACGTGGCTGGTGAAACACCTTCAGACTGATCCCCGATATCTGCTTGCTGCCGAATTATCCCGAGGAGTGCTGGCTGCCTTCCCACTTTCTGGAAGTGTTTCCTGGTCATTCAGCAGCCAGAACCGCTCCGGAGGCACCAAGGAGCCGATAATCCGGCTGGGAATGCTGCCGGAACTGCAGCAGGTTGTTGGGACGAGGCTTTGCCTTGTCGTGGTTGTGGTGAGATGAGCTTGGAGCAGCCAAAATCCTGATGAGAAAAGGAAAATGGTTGAGAGAAGAGGAGAAGCTCGGCCCAGGCAAAGGGATCCCGGCACAGCCCGGTAACTGCCGGTTGGATACGGTGAAACCGGGAGAACCTCGCCCCTGACGCCGGCATCGCCCGGCGGGCAGGGCGGGCCGGGCAGGAAAGGGCAGATTCCGGCAGAGCTGCGCTTCCCAAAGCCGCCTCCGAGGGCGAGCGGCCGCGATTCCAGCGGGCAAAGTCCAGCAGCAACATTCCTGCACCTTAATCCCCGCTGTAAATCCCCAAGGAACGCCGGCCGGGCCGAAGCCGACGGTAAATCCGCGGTGGGTTTGCAGGAAAAGGGGCCACCGGGACGCTGGGATCGGTTTGGGAATCCCACCGACCGTGGTTTGGCTGAGAATAGGTCGTGGAAAAGGTGGGAAAGTGGAGCAGGTGACTTCAGCCCCTGGATTTGGCAGGAATTTACCCCAAAATTGCCCACATGTCCCCCCAGATATCTACCAAAATACATCCAAAAATCTCCCAAAATGCGTCAAATAGCCTACAAAAGTCCCTCAAACACCCTCAAAATCACCCACACATCCCAAAAATTCCCCAAAACATGCCCCAAATCCTCAACAATCCACCCAAAGACCCCAAAAACATGACAAAACACCCCAAATGTCCCTCAAACAGCCCAAATACCCCCAATACACCAAATATCCCCTCAAAATCACTCCACACACCCCCAAAATCAGATGCACACCCCAAAATTCTCTCAAATCACCAAAAATCCACTCAAAGACCCCCCAAAATCTGCCCAAATGCCCCAAATCCCTGGATTTCCCCCCAGAAAGACATACATGTCCCCATATTCCAAGGGGGACCCCATATTGCTAGGCTTGTCTTCAAGGGAACACCCAAGTTCCCAAGTCCTACGGGCTGGGGGGAGCCATGACCAAGCCTCCCATTTAGGGGACCCCCACATCTGGGGACGGGGAAACTCATGCCCCCAAGTGGCCTCTCCTGGCTTCCAAAGGGCCCTCCTGGTCTCAAGCCTGGCCCCACAGCACCCCCAAGGCCCCAGTTCCTGTCTCCAGCGTAACCCCCAAAGGGACCTCCATGTCCCCAAGTGACCTCACGGCCCCCAAAAGGACCCACTTAGCCCCAGGCTTGGCCCCAAGGTCCCTCCCCGGCCTCAGTTCCTGCCCCAAGACTCCCCAGCCCGTATAGGCTTGTCCTGGAGGGTACCATCACGCCGGTTCTTCTCCCACGGGGATCCCACCCCAGCCGCGAATCTGACCACAGGACCCACCCCCGGCTCCGACTCCCATTCCATGGAGTCCCCCGCAGGCCCGACCCTGCCCCCAGAAACACGCCCAGGCACCGGTTTTTGTCCCCAAGCCCAGCCGAAGCCCATGTAGTCCTGTCCCGGGTGGTCCCCCCACCCCGGCTCCCGTCCCATGGAGCCCCCCTCAACAACTTTGTCCACAGGACCCCCCCTCGGGCCCGGTTCCTGCCACCAAGATCACCCCCAGCCCGCGTGGGCCTGTCCTGGGGGGTCCCCGCGCTCGACTTCCTGTACCATGGGAACCCTCCCCCAGACCCGACCCTGTCCCCAGAGAGCACTCCGGTCTCCATTCCCAGTTGCCGGCCTCCCCCGAGCCCATACCTGCCGGTATCGGGGCCGCGGCCTTGCCCGTTCCTGCCGCTGCCCGGGGCGGAGCCGCCGCTGCCGCTCTCCATAGCAACGGATGACACTTCCGGTTGATGCCGGAAAGAGCCTGTCTAGGGCCGGAAGAAGGCGGGCGGGTTCTGAGGCGCCATCTTTGGAGTGTCGGCGGTAGGGGAGAGCAGCCGCTCACAAGATGGCGACGGGCAGTGTAGGATGCGGTGACGCCCTCTGGCGGGAGGAGGAGGGAAAGTCATCCTGAGTTCAGTTTCACTTCTTGGGCTGTCCCCAATCCTGTCCCTGTGCTCCCCGATACCCAGGCTGGTGTCCCCAAGCACTGTTCCCGTGTCCCTGTTGTGGGCTGTGGGAATGAGCAGTCGGGATATGGGGACGAGGACATGGGACCAGGAGTTGGAGACACGGGCAGAAGGGGTGGAGACATGAGGACAGGATGTGCGGACGAAGAACGGGGTGCAGACATGGGACAGAGGGTGGGAAAAAGGGACAGGAGGTGGGGACAGGGCGTAGGGACATGGGGACAAGGGGGTGGAGACGTGGATCCCCATGTGTCCCGTGTTCCCTTCACGTGTCCCTGTCCCCTCCATGTGTCCCCACGTCTCCTGCATCTGTCCCTGCCCCCCCCCCCCACGCGTCCCGTGTCGTCGCTATATGCAGGGCAGTGATCCCAGTGCTCCCAGTACAGCCCAGTCTCGCCAGCGCTGCGCGGCTGCCAGCACGCTGCAGCACCAATATAACCCAGTTCGGCCCAGCACTGCAGTCCAGCATTCCCAGCTGCAGTCCAGCACTCCCAGCACTGCAGTCCAGCACTCCCAGTACAGCCCAGTGGCCCCGGCATGGCTCCTTGGCACACCAGCGTTACCCACTCCACCCTGATCCCTAATCTCAGTCGCTCCTCTGCTCGGCTCAGTTAAACTCGGCCGGGCTGGCTGTTTCCGCCCCCCCTCGGCTCTCCGCGTCGGGTCCCCGCAGGGCAGCGACACGAAGGCGCCGGGACCGGGACCTCCCGGTGCGGGTGGGGGCTGGGAATAAACTGGTTCTGGGACAGGTGGGATACTGGTCTGTGCCCCCAGGACTCCCAATACTCCCAGTCAGTTCCACCTCCCAGCTGTTTCCAGTGGCCCCATTGGTCCCTAGAGCAGTCTCACACTCCCCGCCCCAGCCTGTAGGACCACCAGTGCTCCCAGTGCCACCACCCCCAATCCCAGTGCTCCCAGTCCTGCAGCTCGTCTGTCGCCAGCACCGTCACCCCCAGTGCCATTACCCCAAGTCCCAGTGCTCCCAGTCCCGTTACCCCAGTTCCCGTGCTCCCAGTGTCATCACCCCCAGTCTCAGTGCTTCGAGTCCCATCACCCCAGCCCCACCAACCCGATCCCAGTGCTCCCAGTCCCATCCCCCTCCCTATTCCCATTTCCTCCCAGTGTCGCCAGTGCCTTTGTTGTGCAAAGTCCCCGAAGTCGCCAGCCCGGCTCCGGCGTCGCCCCGAGGCGGACACCGGGAGGGGGGGTGACAAAGAGGACAAAGGTGAGAAAGGTGACAAAGGTGCCGGTCCCCAGCCACTGGTGTCACCACCTGCTTTTATTGGGGAGGGAGCAACGTCCCCATGGGGGGCCGGGGGGGTGATAAGGACATTGGGGGTGGCAGGGGAACGGGGGACNNNNGTGGCAGGGGCACGGGGGACACCCAGCGGTGTCATCATGGAGGGGGTGATAGGGACACTGGGGGGGTGACAGGGGCAAGGGGACACGACAAAGTGGTATCACCACGGTGACTGGGGGGGGAACAGGAAGAGTGAGTGGTAACAATGGTGTCACCGTGGGGGGTGAGAGGGACACGGGGGCCACACACTGTGGTCACTTCGGGGGGTGACAGGGGCACGCAGGGGACAGACACAATGGCATCACCCTGCCGTAGGGATGATAGGGACATTGTGGGGGGTGACAGTGGTGTCCCCGTGGGGAGACGACACACTGGGGGTGTGCTGGGGAGGGGGGAAGGTGACAGTGACCTTG
>VXBD01010175.1:42963-55394 GCA_013399975.1 Indicator maculatus
AGCTGCCACCCTACAAAGGGACCTCTCACCCTGAGCCCCTCTTTCTGAACTGGGACCCCCACCCTGTGTTGGGAACCCATATTGAGACCCCCCCCACTCCATGCCAACACCACCCCTACCCCAAACTGGCACCCCCAGCTCAAGCTGGGACTTTACAAGGGGACTTCTCACCCTCAACCCTTCATTCTGAACTGGGACACCCTGCCCTGTGCTGGGATCCCACACTGGGACTCCCCCACCCTGATACTGGGACCCCTTCCACTCCAAACTGAGGCCCTCATCCTGAACTGGGACTCCAGAATGGGTCCCCTACTCCCAGCTGGAACCCCCCCCACCCTGTGCCAAGTCCCCCCGCCCCAGTCCAAGGCCCTCCACACTGGGATCTCCTAGCCCCCACCTCCATACTGGTGGTGACATCATCAGTGCCATCGCAGGTGCTGGCAGAGGTGCAGGGCTGGGACCTGCCACCCTTGGCTGAGCGCTACCGAAGGGCCTGCCAGAGCCTGGCTGTGGGTAAGGACCCCCCTGTCCCCTCCCTGTCACCCCCCTGTCACCCTGGGGACCATCACCACCCAGGGACAGGGCTCGGGGTCCCTGTCCCCAGTCAACATGGGGCTGTCATCAGGATTAGAGGGTCCCAAGGGGTGGGGTCAGGGGTCGGTCACCAAGGGAGGGAGGAGGTCCCCTGGGGCTGCTAAAAGCCATCAAAGGGCCACCAAAAGCCATCAATGGTTACTAAAAGCCACCAAAAATCATCAAAGGGTTAACAGAAGCCATCAAAGGGCCTCCGAAAGCTACTAAAGGGCCACCAGAAGCTACTAGAAGCCACCCAAGGGTGGCTAAAATCCATCAAAAGGCTTCTAAAAGCCACTAGTCACCTAAGAGCTACCAAAAGCTATGGAAGGGCCACCAAAAGCCACTCAAAAGCCGCCAAAAGCCACCAAGGGATTACTGAAAGCCATAAAAGGGCCATTAAAAGCCACTAAAGGGTTACAGGCCCCTAAAAGCCATGGAAGACCCACTAAAGACTACCAAAGTGCTAGCAAAACCTATGGAGGGCCACTAAAAGCCTCTCAAGTGCCACTGAAAGCTGCTAAAAGGCCACCAAAGGGCTTCTTAAGCCATCAAAATGTCACTAAAAGCTACTGAAGGGCCACTAAAAGCTACTAAAGGGTTAACAAAGCCATCAAGGGGTCACTAAAAGGCCACCAAAGGACCACCAAAAGCCTCTCAAGCACCACCAAATCCCACCCCAGTGCCACCACCTTTTCTGTGCCCCGCAGATGTCCACCCGCTGCTGCTGAAGGTGATGGAGCTGCAGGAGCAGAGCCCAGCACTGGTGCTGGGGGGTGGCCTGTCCCTGTCCTCCCCACAGCTGCCCCCCCTGCTGAGGGCCCTGAAGCTGCAGGAGCGGCTGCGGCAGCTGCAGCTGCGGGGCTGCGGCGTCACTGACGCGGTGGCCACCGAGCTGCTGGCCACGCTGGGCACCCTGCCAGTCCTCACCCACCTCGACCTCTCTGCCAACAGACTGGGAGCCAGGGGGCTCCGGGACCTCCTGCCCCAGCAGCCCCACACCTTCCAGGTATGGCATGGAGGGGCACGTGGGACACCTAGAACTGGCCTGTGTCCGTCTAAACCTCTGCTGTGTCTCCTTAAACCTGGGGTTTGTCCCCAAAATACCTTCTCTATCCCCTAAATCTGGGTTTCCTCCCTTTAAACCTCTTCTTTGTCACCTTAAGCCTGGGGTTTGTCCCCGAAAACACCTTCTCCATTCTTTAAACCTGGCTTTTGTCTTCCTAAACCTGGCTTTTGTCCTCTTAAACCTGGGTTTTGTGCCCTAAACCTGTCCTTTGTCCCCAAAACACTTTTCATCCCCTCAACCTGTGTTTTGTCCCCAAGAATATTGTTTCCATACCCTGAACCTGTCCTTTTTCCCCTTAAACCTGTTTTTGCCTCCAAAACACCTCTGGCCACTAAACATGTCCTTTGTTCCCCTAAGCCTGACTTTTGTCCCTTTGTCCCATAATCCTGCTTTTTGTCTCCCCAGACTTGTTCTATCTCTCTTTAACCTGGTTTTTGTCCCCCTAAACCTGGCTTTTATCCCCTTAAACCTGGTTTTTGTCCCCCAACCTCGTTTCTCTCTCTCCTTAACCTGCTTTTTGTCCCCTAAACCTGGTATCCCCTAAACCTGGCTTTTGTCCCCCCAAACTCATCCTATGTCTCCTTAACCTGTTTTTTGTCCCACTCTCTCCCCTTCCCAGAGCCTGGAGGAGCTAAACCTGAGCCTAAACCCTCTTGGAGACGCCTCTTGCCGCCCCCTCGCCGAGCTGCTGTGGCGCTGCCCAGCCCTCACCACCCTGCGCCTGGACGCCTGTGGCTTCACCGATGCCTTCCACCTGGAGGGTAAGAGCCCCTGGCATCATTATGGCACCACCACACCACTGTGCTGGCATCACTGGGCACCAGCTGGGAGCTCAGCGGTGCTGGCATCCCCTGCTAGGAGCACCCCGGCTGCAGAGGCTGAGCCTGTCACAGAACGCGCTGGGTGCAGCGGGACTGGCACGGCTCCTCAGCTCTTTGCCCTGCCACAGCCTGGCACACTTAGAGCTGGGCTCCATCACTGGCCCAGCACCCCAGCCCCTCGTCCCAGCACTCGCCAAGTTCCTGGCACAGGTGAGACAAAGTCCCCAAGGGGACCTCGCTCCTCGTCAGGCGCCAAGCTGGCAGCGAGGTGGTGACAGCGGTGCCCTGGTTGTGCCCACAGGAGGGCTGTGCCTTGAGCCACCTCACGCTGTCTGGAAACCGCCTGGGTGATGGAGACGTCCTGCAAGTGGCCAGGTGAGGGACAAAGGGACACAGAGAGGTGACAAGTGTCACCATCTATGCCAAGGGCGTGTCCTGGTCTCACCATCCATCTCCCAAGGTGGCAACACCGGTGTGGTGGTGTGGTGAGGCAACGGTGCTCTCTGTGGGGACAAAGCCAGCTGCCTGGGGATGAGGAGGTGACAAAAATGGTTCCTTTCATCATCTGCACCCCATCCTTAGGTGCCTCCCAGCTTGCCCAGCTCTGGTTTCCTTGGATTTCTCAGCCAACCCTGGCATCACCACGGCGGGGCTGCGGTCGCTGCTCAACGCCTTGGATGAGAGGCACCAGGGGCTGCAGTTCCTTAGCTTGGCAGGTAAGGACAGCACCACAGCACTGTGCCACCAACACCTGGCACGGTGCCAACCTCTTCCCTCCCTCCTTCCCACCAGGTTGCTCTGTGGAAGCTCCTTTGGAGGCTGAAAGTGCTGGCAAGATCCAGGAGCTGCGGCTCTGTGGGCGCCGCGCCAAAGCCGGCGAAGCTTGGCACAGTGCTGCCAGGCTCTGCACCGTCACACGGCACCACAAGCTCTTCTGGAAGCACCTCTGAAGCACTGGTGGCACTGGTTTTGGACTGGTGGCACTGGTTTTGGACTAGTGGCTCATGGTTTTAACCATCCCGGCTCATTACACCCCCTATTTATGGATGGTGGTTGCTGCTTTCTTGGGGAGGTGGTGGTGACGCCAAGCAGGTGACAAAGAAGTTTTATTGCCTCCAGCTTCTTCTAACCACCAGTAAGGACTGAGAGGGAACTGGGAGGCTCCATGGTAGGCTGGGGACGGGGTCAGGCATGGAGGAAGCGGTTGAAGGCGTTGTAGGCCGACTCCAGGTCAAACAACATCTGCCTGACCTGGGAGTCATCCAGCTCGTCCGACGCCGACATCCCACTGAGGGTCTGCAACCTAGGAGGAGAGCAAGGTGGGCTTTAGAGCCTAAGATGGGGTTCAGAGCCCAAGGTGGGCTTCAACCCCTCCAACCTGGGGTGGTGGTACCGGTCCCGGTTCTCACCATTGGTTGACTTTCTGCCTGCCCTCGAAGTCCGGGGGCAGGTGGCTCATGCGGTTCATGGTCTCCATCAGCTCCCGCAGGTCTGGTTGGATCTGGGGTGGGAGGAGAAGAATTTAAGAGGTTGGGGCATGAGTGCAGGTCCCAGTGCAGCTTTGGTTGAGTCATGGGGTCCTTACCTCGTCCATGGCTCGTATTTCCAGGCGTAGCTTGTCCATCACTGTGATGAAGAGCTGGGAGAGAAGGAGGGTTTAGCTTGGACATGACCATCCCAGCTCAACCTGGAGACCCTCTGGTTCAACCATGACCCTCCTCAGATCAGTTGAGACTGCTCTGGCTCAACCACGACCCTTCCAGCTCAACCACAACCTGTCTTGGCTCAACCATAACCCATCATAGCTCAACAGTGACCCATCTCATGACCTTCTTGGCTTAACCAGGACCTTATTGATTCAACCATGACCCTCCTTAGCTCAACCATAACCCTTCTCATGACCCTCTTGGTTCAACCATGGTCCTGGCTCAACCACAACCCTTTCAGCTTAACCTCAACCCATCCTAGCTCAACCACAACCTTCCTCATGACCTTGGCTCAACCAAGACCTTCTTGGCTCAACTACAACCCTTCCCACCCCCAACTCCACCCAAGCCAGAGCCGTACTGAGACGATGTCGGCAATGCAGCGGTTGAGGTTGCCCTTGTCATCCTTGATGGTGATGGGCCTGTCCTCCTTGATCCTCTCCATGGCCAGGGGACAGTCGAGCTGCAGAGAGATGATGCTGTTAGCGGCACAGCCAGCACCCAGCCAGCTCCAGCGTCCAGTCTGTGCTGGTGCTGAAGGCACTGCTGGCACCCAAGGCACTTCTGACACCCAAGGCACTCACACCCATAAGGTCCCCGCACTCACTGCTGGCACCTCAGCTCACCCGGAACTTGCGGCAGAAGTCATCGATGGAGCTGATCTCAGCACCTTGGACCTGCTTGAGGGCAGCTTTGAACTGGACCAGGAGACGGGAGCAGGCAGCTGTGTACCTGCAGGGGACAGCACCCATAAGGTCCCCAAGCCCAGGGACACCAGCAGGGACCTTCTGGGTGCCATCACCTGGGGACTTACTCGTTGGGTGAGACACAGTCCTTGATGTAGGCCTTCTCCAGGGCCTGCAGCGTCTTCACCACCGCAAAGAGCTCAGCCATGTTGTCATACCTGCAAGGGCAACAGGGACCTGGTGGAGAAGAGGGGACCTCAGGGGACAACGGTGTCCCAGGAGGGACCATGACAGTAAAGAGGGGACCTTGGTGTCTCAGGGTTGACCATGATGGAAAAAGGGCAATGTAATGGACAATGGTGTCCCAGGGAAGGACCAGAATGGAGACAAGGAGACCTTGATGGATAATGGTGTTCCAGGAAGTCCCACAATGGAGAAGGGGAACATGGTGGAAAGAAGGGTCCCAGGAAGGACCACAACAGAAAAAGAGGGGACCATGATGAAGAATGGACACTTCTCCACAGTGGAGAAGAGTGTCCTGGGAAGGACACCAATGGAGATCACAATGGGGAAGGGTGAGAGAGCACCATGATGGAGAACTGTGTCCTAAGAAGGCCCATGATGGAGAAGAGGGCATCACAATGGAGAATGATGTCCTAGGAGGAACCACGATGGAGAAGAAGGGACCATGGTCCACAACAGTTGTTGGTGCACAACAGGTCTTGATGGAGAAAGGGGACCAGGAAAGACCACAGTGGAGAAGAGGGAACCATGCTGGACAATGGTGTTCCAGTAAGGGCCAGAGTGAAGAAGGAGGAAACATGCTTGGACAGTGATGTCCCAGGAGGAACCACGAGCAGAAGCAGCTCCAAGGACGTTTTCCCCATTGCAGAGGCCAGAGGGAGCATGGCAGTGACACCAGTGCCAGGGTGGTGGCCAGACTCACTTCTCCCTCTCCCGTGCATTCTTGTAAAGCTTCACCTCCTGTGGGGACAATGGGACCAGATCAGCCCTGGGGACAACCAGTTTCCCCCTGGGGACATCCTGGTGGGGCAGGTGGTGGCCACGCTCACCTCGTAAAGCTCCGGCTTGTTCCCAGGGGCTGTGCGTGGGCAAAGCATTAAACACAGGCTGGGGGACACCGAGATCCCTTCCCAATAACCCCAGTTCTCTTACTGGTCCCCCTGTGGGAGGCCCAAGACCTCTTCCAGTAGCCCCAGTCACCCTCCCACTAAATCCTCACCCTGGTAGCCCCATTGCAGTGCCTGGTTCACCCCCCAGTAACCTTGGTCCTTCCAGTAGCCCCAAGACCCTTCCCCAGTAGCCCAAATAACCCCCCCCAGGTAACTCTGTACCCCCCAGTAACCCAAGGTCCTTTGCAATAACCCCAGTACCCCACCAGTAACCCTGAATCCGCTCCCAGTAAACCTGGTACCACCTTCCCAAGGTAGCTGTTGTCCCTCTGGTAGCCCCCTTCCCCATGCCAGTAGCTCCAGTGTACCTCCCACTTAACTGTGGACCCCCTTCGGAAGCTCAGTTTCCCCTCCCAATCGCCCCTATNAACTCCATGCCCCCACTAGCCCCAATTCGCCTCCTGGTAGCCCCACGGTCCTTCCCAGTAACCCCAGATCGCCTACCCCCGCCGCTCTCACCTCCCATCCCGGGCGGTCCCGTGATACCGTGAAACATCCCGCCGGGGCCCGGCCTCTCCCGGAGGACTCCGGAGGGCTCCGGTTACCTCCCGCCGCTTCCCGGAGCCGATTCCCCGAGCTTCCGGAAAAATGGCGGCGGGTGGGGATCGATGACGCAGCGATCGCTTAATCGAGCCTGGCAGCGACCTGTGCATCCACCCCGGGAGGCGGAGCTAATGGGCTGGGGGCGGAGTCAGTGGGTTGGGGGCGGAGCTAGGAGGATTCGACCCAATTTAAAGGGATTGTGACCTGGATTAAGGAATTTAGACCCAGATTGAGGGATTTGGACCCAGTTTAAAGACGTTTTGACCTAGCTTGAAAGATTTTGACTCAATTTAAATAGATTTAGACTTGGTTTAAGAGGTTTAGATCCAAATGAAGGGACTTGGATCTGATTTAAGCAATTCAGACCTGATTTAAAGAGATTCGGACCTGGTTTTAGAGATTTAGAATTAATTTAAAGAGATTTTGATTCTTTTTCAAGTGATTTTGACCTGCATTAAGGGATTTAGATACAAGTAAAGGGATGTGAATCTGATTTAAGAGATTTTGGATCCAATTTAAACAGATTTAGACCTGGTTTAAGAGATTTAGACCCAATCTAAAGAGATTTCGACCTAACTTAAATAGATTTCAACCTGAGTTAAAGAATTTAGACCCAAATTATGGGAGTTGTACCTGATTTAAAACATTTTGACCTGCCTTAAATATATGTAGGCCAGTTTTAAGATATTCAGATCTGACCTTAGAGATTTTAAACAAATTTAAAGAGTTCTAGACCTGGTTTAAGAAATTTTAGACCTGTTTTAGGAGAACTTAGAGCTGTTGAGCCAATTTCAAGAGATTTTATTCCAATTTATTTAAATCTGGTTTAAGAGATTTCAACCTGGTTTAAGAGGAGTCAGACCTGTCTTAAGAGTTTTAGACCCAATTTAAAGAGATTTTGACCCAATTTAAGAGATTTAGACCTGACTTCAAAAGATTTTAACCCGATTTAAGATTTTTAGACTTGACTTGGGAGAATCTGACCCAGATTAAAGCAACTTTGACTCAGTTTAAGAGATTTAGACCTGACTTTAAAAGATTTTAACCTAATTTAAGATTTTAAGACATGACTTGGGAGACTTTGACGCAGTTTGAAGTGATTTTGACCCAATTTAAGACATTTAGACCCAACACAAGACATTTAGGCCCAGTTTACGAACTCTCAAACCAACCCCTGCCCCAGTTTGGTGCCAGCATCATCTCCTCCCTCCTCACCATCAAACATTCCCTTCCTGGCACCATTGGCATCACCGTGGTTGGGGTTGGCATCACTGTGGTTGAAGCTGGTATCACCATGGTTGGAGCTGGCATCACAATGGTGGCACTGGTGGTGGCTGGAAGTGACCAGACCCCACCTCTCACCCTCTGGTGCTGGCTCCACTCACCCCCACCCACAGCACAAGGGCCTAACTGTGACAGGGACTTTCCCAGTGCCACTTCCTGGTACCATCCTGCTCCTGGCACGGGGCCCATGGGGCAAAGTCCATGTCCCAAGTGACCCAGGTGGGGCTTGGACCCACAGTTCCCAGCTGCAGAGGTCGGTGCTGTGGCCTTGGGGGCAGTCACGTGGCATGGGTGCCAAGGTGGGTGCCAGGAGGGGACCCATAACTGGTCCCACCACCCTTGTCTGGCTCCCCTCCCCCTTAGCCTGGTCCCACCACACTTGGACTGGCCTCACCAGCCCAGAACTGATCTCACCACCCCATGGTGGCTCCCACCACCCTTGGCATGATCCCTCCCCCTAGAACTGGTCCCACCACCCTTAGCCTGTTCCCACTACCCCATGGCTGATCCTACCATTCCAGAACTGGTCCCACCAACCCAGAGCTGGTCCCACCAACCCAGAACTACTCCCACCACACTAGAACTAGTTCCACAACCCCTGGCTTGATCCCACCCCTCTTAGACTGGTCCCACCACACTTGGACTGGTCCCACCACTCCATAACTGCTATTATCACCCCAAAACTGCTCTCACCAGCCTTGGCCTGCTCCCACCAGCCCAGAACTGGTCCCACCACCCCGTTGCTGCTCCCACCACTCCAGAGCTGGGCACAGCACTCTTGGCCTGCCCCCACTCCCCCAGCACTGCTCCCACCACACTGGAACTGCTCTCACAACCCTTGGCCTGATCCTACCAGCCCAGAACTGCTCTCTCTCACCAGCCCAGACCTGGTGCCACCAGCCCATGGCTGATCCCCCCCACCCTTGGAGCGGTGGGACTGGTCCCACCAGCCCACAGCTGGTGCCAGCCGCGGCGGTGCCAGGCCCCTGAGGAATGGTTAACTCGACACAATCTCAGCCGCAGCCAATCACTGGGGCGGGCACCGGCTGCTTTTACAGCCCTGGGCACCCCAGGGCCACCCCCTGGGGACGTTTGGTGCCACCAGAGCCCCGCGCCGGCCACCACCACCAGCCGGCCCCTCCGTGCCATGACCCTGCCGGGGCTTCTCCTCCTGGCTCTGCTGGGCTCCGCTGGCGCTAACTGGGACCCCAGCGGCGGTGCTGCCACTGCCAGCGTTCTGGTGCCAGGCTCGGCGGTGGTGGCGTCGTCAGGCGCCAGGTCCGGTGGTGGCACCGAGGCGTCCCTCGTGGGGACAAGGGGTGGCCGTGCGCAGTGCCAGAGTGGGCCGTGTGGAAAGGTGAGTGGCGGGCACGGCGGTGGCACCGCGCCGGGCACGGCAGGGACGCTGGGCCGTGTGGAAAAGCAGGCAGGGCGGATGGCACCGAAGGGACAAAGTCCAGGTGGCCAGGCGCAGCCTGGCACTGGAGCGGCACAGAGTGGAGGGGCTGAGGGGTTGGAGTGCGCCGGAGCATGGGGTGGGCATGGGCAGGCCCTGAATGGTGTACTGTGGTATGGCACTGCATGGCACCAGAGTGGTGACTGGCATGGCAATGACTGGCATGGCACTGCCTGGCATGTTACAGCATGGCACAGATCTGTGGGGTACTGCCTGGTACTGTGCTGTAGTGACTGACATGGCATGGTACTGCCTGGCACAGTACTGTGGGGCACTACATGGCACATCAGCCTGGAGACTGGCAGAACATGGCACTGCCTGTCTGCCTACAGCATGGCCTGGCATTGTGCAGTGCTGACTGGCATGGCCTGGCACCATGTGAGTGTTGTTTTCTACCATAGAATGGTGCACAGCTTGACTTTGCACTGCCTGGCACGCTACAGGATGTCATGGCAGCACTGTATGGCACTGCCTGGCACTATAGAGTGGTGCATGGCTTGGCCTGGCACACTACAGCATGGCACAGCACCATGCATCAGTGCAGGGCACAGCACAGCATGGTTTGGCACAGCATGGCACTGTGTAGCACCATGCAGCAGTGCAGGGCCTGGTCCAGCACAGCATGGCACTGACTGGCATGACATGGCACTGACTGGCACTGACTGGCACCATACAGCAGTGACTGGCATGGCACTGGGGGGTGCCATGGGGTGTGGTCTGGGTGCCAGGGGGGGTGTGGTTAAGGTACCATGGGAGGGGGCCGTGTGCCCACAGTGGGAGGCAGGGGGTGCCCATGGCAGGATGTTGAGGTGCCTGGGGGAGGAACTAAGGTGCCAGGGGGGGCTCAGGGTGCTGACTCTGTGCCCTCCCTCCCCATTCCCAGGCTACCCAGATGCCCACCAAGCTGCTGCAGCTCCTGGGGGTGTCAGGGGAGGGGTGGCTCAGGAGGGGACACCTGCAGAGCCCTGACCTCCCCACTGCCACCACCAGTGCCACCAGCGCCCCCCCTGCCACCAGCGTCCCCCCTGCCACCAGCACCCCTGCCAGTGGAGAGCTCAGCACCGCCCAGAGTGAGTGCCGGACACAGGGACAGGGATGTGGGGCAGGGACATGGGGACATGATGATATGGGTGGGGACATGGGGACAGGGACATTAGGCCTTGGAGACAGGGATAATGATGGAGACAGGGACATGGGGATGGGGATAGGGACGGGAAAAAGGACAAGGACAGAGAGAGGGATGGAGACAGGGCCATGGAGTCATGGGGACAGGGATAGGGATGGGGACAGAGACAGGGATAGGGATAGGGACAGAGACATGGAGTCATGGGGACAGAGGCAGGGATTGGGGCAGGGAAAGGGGCAAGGACAGGGATGGAGATGGGGACAGTGTCCTGCTGTCCCATGGGGTGGCATTGGGCACCCTTGGGGACAGGGACAGGAGTGGGTGCAGGGACATGTAGACTAGGACAGGGATGGGGCGGGGAAAGAGGGGCAGGGATGGGAACACGAGTTCAGAGGTGGGGACAGGGCTGGTGGCAGTGCCCTGTTGTCCCGTGGGGTGGCGTTGTGCACCTCTGGGGACACGGATGGGTCCCACCACGCCAGGGGACAGCGGGAACCACCCCTGGGGACAGGGATGGTGACAGTGGGGTGCCATCATTCACCCCTGGGGACAAGGACAGGGGTGGTGGCAGCGTCCTGCTGTCCCACGAGATGCCACCTCCCACCCTTGGGGGTGAGGCCAAGCCGCCTCCACTCCCGTGTCCCCCCCCAGGTCCCAACGTCCCTTGGTGTCCTCCCCCAGGGTACGCGCTGGGCTCGGCGGCAGGGCTGGCGCTGGCCCTGTGCCCGCTGCTGGCGGTGGCCCTGCTGCGCTGTCCCCTCTGTCACCGCGCCCAGCGCTGGCTGCATCCCCTGCTGCTGGGGCTGGCGGCAGGGACCCTCAGCGGCGACGCCCTGCTGCACCTCCTGCCACAGGTCTGGCGACACCGGCGACATCGGGGGGATGTTGGGGACATCGCGGGGGGAGTAGGAGTGATAGGGACAGGGGGACGTGGGGACCTGCTGCTCCACCTCCTGCCACAGGTCTGGGGACATTGGGGACATGGGGGAGAAGTGGGGGTGATGGGGCAGAGGGACACTGGGACCCGGTGCTGCATCTCTTGCCACAGATCTGGGGACACTGGGGACATCGGGGGGGCAATGGGGTTGATGGGGACATGGGACATAGGGACATGGGGACCTGCTACTCCACCTCCTGCCACAGGTCTGGGGACACCTGGGACACCGGGGGGCTGTTGGGGACATCGTGGGGGCAGTGGGGCTATGGAGACGTCATGAGAACAAGGGGACATTGGGATAACGGGGACATTGGGGACATCCTGGGGACACTGTGGATATTGGGACATCTTGGGGACAATAAGGGGGACATGAGTACAATGGGGATATGATGGGGACATTAAGGGGACAGTGGAGACCCTGGGGATGAGAGGGACATCATGGGGACATTAGGGACAATGGGGGACATGAGGGATCAGGGGGGATATGGGGACAATATGGGGGACAATAGGGATGTGGAGAGGCATGAGAGGACGTGGGGGTGACACGATGTGACACACCCCTTCCCCCCTTCTTCTTATCCCCCCAGCTCCTGGGGTCCCACAGCCATGGTGCTGAGGTGTCCCCAACCACCTCCCAAGTGTCCCCAGCCCCCACCGCGGTGTCCCCAACCCTCCCCGAAGTGTCCCCGAGCCCCCCAGAGGGGTCCGAGGGGGCCCAGGTGCTGCCCTGGCCGCTGCTGGGGGTCCTGGGGGGGCTTTTTGCAGCCTTTCTGCTGGAGAAGCTGCTGAGGATCCTTCTGCCCCACCCGCAGGTGAGGACTGGGAGGCACTGGGAGGCACTGGGGGAGGTCATGAGGGGGACTGGGAGGAACTGGAGGTGTTTGGGGGGACTGGGAGGGGCTATGGGGGTGGAATGGAGGGGACTAGGAGGTTATGGAGGGGACTGGGAGGGGTTTGGGAGGGTAATGGGGGGGACTGGGAGGGGTTATGGGAGCTGAGGGGGACTGGGAGGGACTGGGGGGCACTGGGGGGCACGG
>VXBD01010175.1:63210-77203 GCA_013399975.1 Indicator maculatus
CACCCTATTTTTAAGCGTCTCAGATTGTGTTTGGGGCCGCACCCTGTTCTTGGGCCCCCTCCTCCCCATTTTGGGGCACACCCCACCTCCCCCATTTTAGACCCCCGCCCCGAGGGTGCCACCCACCTTGCCCCACCCTGTTTTAGAAGGCAAAGGCCACAAAGAGAAGCTGGAGCTGGTGGCCTCCTTCTCCTTCTTCGGCAACGTCATGTCCATGGCCAGCGTGCAGTTGGCTGGGGCCAAGCGCGACGCTTTGCTCCTCAGCTTCAAGGATGCCAAGGTGGGACCTCAAAAATCATCTCAACTTCCCCCCCCACAACCCCTCAAGCCCTCCCCAAAACTCCTCAAAATCTCCCCCACCCTAACCCCATCATCTTCCTCCTCTTCTTCCAGCTCTCAGTGGTGGAGTACGACCCTGCCACCCATGACCTGAAGACCCTCTCGCTGCACTACTTCGAGGAGCCTGAGTTGAGGGTTGGTAGCTTCACCTAGGAGATCTTGTTGGGGTCTCAAGACCTGCAAGACCCCAAAACTACCTCCCAACCTCCTAGATTTCATCTCTTTCCCACCACAAGCACCATCATGCTGGGTTGAGAACCTACCTTGAGTACCTCACCGCACATGGGTGGTGGCTGGGGGGTGCCCCTGAGATTTGGGTGCCAGTTGAAGGCTTCTCCTGAGCTTTGGGTGCTCGTTGAGGTCTTCTCTGGAGCTTTGGGTGCTGGTTGAAAGCTCCTCCTGAGCTTTGAGTGGTGGTCGAGGGGTGCTGCTGAGGTTTGGGAGGTGTCTGAGGGGTGCTGCTGAGCTTTGGGAGGTGTCTGAGGGGTGCTGCTGAGCTTTGGGAGGTGTCTGAGGGGTGCTGCTGATCTTTGGGCGGTGTCTGAGGGGTGCTGCTGATCTTTGGGAGGTGTCTGAGGGGTGGTGCTGATCTCTGGGAGGTGTCTGAGGGGTGGTGCTGATCTCTGGGTGGTGTCTGAGGGGTGGTGCTGATCTCTGGGAGGTGTCTGAGGGGTGCTGCTGATCTCTGGGTGGTGTCTGAGGGGTGGTGCTGATCTCTGGGAGGTGTGTGAGGGGTGGTGCTGATCTCTGGGAGGTGTGTGAGGGGTGGTGCTGAGCTGTGTGCCCTGGCCCCGCAGGATGGCTTCGTGCAGAACGTTCACATCCCGCGGGTGCGGGTGGACCCCGACGGGCGCTGCGCCGTGATGCTGATCTACGGCACCCGGCTGGTGGTGCTGCCCTTCCGCAGGGACAGCCTCAGCGAGGAGCACGACGGGCTGGTGGGAGAGGGGTGAGGAGCTGCTGCTCACACCAGGTCCTCCTGGGGGAGGGTCAGGTGGGGAGAGTGGACAGCAAGGTGGGGGAAGGGTGGAGCTCTCAGGAGGCTGGGGAAGGTTGGTGCCTGGAGCTCCTCGTGGTGGTAATCCAGGGGTTAGTTTTAGGTCCAGTCTTGGCCAAGGTGGAAGAAAGGGTAATGGAGGTTTTCGGGAGGTTCTTCTCCCATAGGATCCTCCTGTGGAAGGGTTGGGTGGGATGAGTGGGTAACGAGATGGGTGAAGGATGGAGCTCAGGAGGTTGGGGAAGGGGTTGGTTGGAGACCTGGAGCTACCTGTGGTGGTCTCCCAAGGGTTAGTTTTAGGTCCAGTCTGGGTCAAGGTGGGGGAATTTGGATGTTTTCAGGAGGTGAGAGCCTCTCAAGGTGGAGGAAGGGACAATGGAGTTTTTTAAGAGGTTCTTCTCCCAAGTTTATAAATATCTGAGGGCTAGGGGTCAAGAGGCAGGGGACAGGCTCTGCTCAGGTGCACCCTGTGGTAGGACAAGGGACTGGATATAAACTACAGGAGGTAGGTATAAAGCACAAGAGGAGGAACTTCTTCACCGTGAGGGTCCCAGAGCACTGGAACAGGCTCCCCAGAAGGGTTGTGGAGTCTCCTTCTCCGGAGACATTCAGGCCCCATCTGGATGCTTTCCTGAGCGACCTGTGCTGGATTCCGTGGTCCTGCTCTGGCAGGGGGGTTGGACTCGATGACTTTCGTGGGTCCCTTCCACCCCCTGATATCCTGTGGTGCTCTGTGCTGGCCGCGGGGGCTCTGAGCTCCGGGTGCGGTCCGGAGGCGTCTCTGGAGCTCGGTGCCCCCTTGCCAGCGCAGGCAGAAGTCCAGCTTCCTGCCCAGCTACATCATCGACGTGCGGGAGCTGGACGAGAAGCTGCTCAACATCATCGACATGCAGTTCCTCTACGGCTACTACGAGCCCACCCTCCTCATCCTCTTCGAGCCCAACCAGACCTGGCCAGGGTGAGGCCCTCGCTGTCGCCCCCCAGCCCCGGGGCCTGGCCGGAGGCGTCCGCAGGGGCTGACGCGGCAGCTCTGTCCCCATGCAGGCGGGTGGCGGTGCGCCAGGACACCTGCAGCATCGTGGCCATCTCCCTCAACATCATGCAGAAGGTCCACCCTGTCATCTGGTCCCTCAGCAACCTGCCCTTCGACTGCACCCAGGCCTTGGCTGTCCCCAAGCCCATTGGTGGGTGGCGTTGGTTGCGGTGACGTCGCGGTGACGTCATGGTGACATCACAGTGATGTCACGGTGGCCTTCTGTCCTCTCTGGTTGGCAGGAGGGGTGGTGATCTTCGCTGTCAACTCCTTGCTCTACCTCAACCAGAGTGTCCCACCCTATGGGGTGGCCCTCAACAGCCTCACCAACGGCACCACCGTCTTCCCCCTACGTAAGGGCCACCTACCGCCCCTTCCTCACCCTCCTCTTCCTCATCGCCTTCATGGGCCTGCTCTTCATCCTTTCCTCCTCAGTCTTCTCCTCCTTATTCTTCTCCTCCTCATGTTCATAGTTCTGCTTTTCATTGTGCTTCTCCTCATTGCCTTCCTCTTTCTCCTTCCTCTCCCTTCTTTCTCCTTCCTCTCCCTTCTTTCTCCTTCCTCTCCTTCTTTCTCTTTCCTCTCCTTCTTTCTCCTTCCTTCTCACCCTCATGGTCCTGTCTTCCTTCATTCTTCTCCTTCTCTTCCTCCTCAACTTTTTTCTCCCCCTCTTCCTCCTCCTCATTGTCCTTGCCTTCCTCTTCTCTTCCTCCTTTTCCTCATTCTATTCTCTTTTCTCCTTCTTCCTCCTTTTTCTTCCATCTTCCTTTTCCTCTTCCTCCTCTCTCTTCCTCCCCTCACTGGGCTCTCCCCTCACCCTCTCTTTTTGCCCCCTGCCCAGGGATCCAGGATGGGGTGAAGATGACTCTGGACTGTGCCCAGGCCACCTTCATCTCCTATGACAAGATGGTCATCTCCTTGAAGGGGGGTGAGATGTAAGCCATGGGGGGCCACCACCCAACCGTGGGGGCTCAGTGTCCCCCTGCTCAGCTTTTTTGTCCCCTCTCGTCCCCAGCTACGTCCTGACGCTGATCACGGACGGGATGCGGAGCGTCCGCTCCTTCCACTTCGACAAGGCTGCCGCCAGCGTCCTCACCACCTGTGTAAGGCCCAGCAGGGACCTTGGGCCCCCCCTGCTGTCCCCTCAGTGTCCTCCTCACAGCCTTTCTTGGTCCCCAGATGGTGACCCTGGAGCCTGGCTACCTGTTCCTGGGGTCCCGCCTGGGGAACTCGCTGCTGCTCAAGTACACAGAGAAGCTGCAGGAGCCCCCGGCCAGCGCGGGCAAGGAGCCCCCCGACAGGCAGGTGGGGACCTGGAGACACCCTGGGGACACCCTGCGGGGCTCACAACCCCCAGCCTGGGCTCACAACCCCCCATTCCTTGTCTCCAAATCCCATCTTGTGTCCCCAGACCCCATTTGTGCTCCCCAAACCCTCTTCGTGGTGCCCATATCCCCATCTTGTGTCCCCAGGACTCCACCTTGGGACCCCAGAACCCCATCTCAGGTCTCCAAAACTCAAGTCCTGGGTCCCCAAATCCCTTGTCCAAAGTCTCCAAACCCCTTTCCCGGGTCCCCAGACCCCATTCCAGGTTCCCAAACCCCATCTTGTGTGCCCAAACCCATGTCTCATGTCCCCAGACCCCCACCCTGTGTCCCTCGAGGTCCTCAAACCACCATCCTGGGTCCCCAGACAAGCTCAGTCCCCAGGTCCTGGGTCCCCAAACTCCCTTTCTGGGTCCCTGCATCCCCATCCCAGGTCCCCAGACCCTCAGCCTGGATCCTTCTTGGTCCCCAAACCCCTGGCCTGGTCATCAAACCCCCAAGCCTGGGACCCCAGACCCCCATTTTTGGTCCCCAAGCCCTGAGACCCCAGACCCCATCTTATGTCCCCTGCCAACCAGGTCCCCAGACCCCATCTGGTGTCCCCTAAACCCCCTTTGCTGGTCCCCAAACCCTTGTCCAAGGTCCCCCAACCCCCCATCTTGTGTCCCCACACCTTGGGGACAGTTCTGGGGGTTCCCATCTCTTGTGTCCCCCACAACAGGAGGAGCCCCCCTTGAAGAAGAAGCGCTCAGAGTCCTCAGGGGGGACTTGGGCAGGTGGGTGACAAGTGTCTGGGCCACCTCAGGGCCACCTGAGTGACCCTGGGCCACCCTGGACCCCACCAAAGCCTCCTTGGGTGGCTTCAAGGGGGTGTCCCCACCATGGCATGGTAGAGGAGAAGGGAGTTCTGGTGTCCCCAAGGGGATAACACAGTGACAGGGCGTGACAGGAGGTGGTGAGGAGGTGACTCAAGAGAGGGGCAACGTGATGACAAGTGTGACATGGGACAAGGAGGGTGACATGGTGACAATGTGCTGAGGAGGGGTGATGGAGTGCCAGGGGAGGTGACATGGTGACAATGGGGGTTAGAGTGCTGGGATAGGTGACACGGTGCCAGGGTGGGTGCCACAGTGCTGGGGAGGTGACATGGTGCCAGGGGAGGTGCCACTGCCAGGTCAATGCCAGGGAGGTGACAGGATTTCAGGGTGGATGTCACGATACCAGAGGGGTGACACTGATGCTGGGAGTGGCACAGTGCCAGGGGAGGTGACATGATGCCAGGGGAGGTGCCAGGCACCAGAGGGATCAATGCCAGGGAGGTGACAGGGTATCAGGGTAGATGCCATGATACCCAGGGGGCCACACAGTGCCAGGGGAGGTGACATGATGCCAGGGGTGTGGTGTGGTGCCAGGGGAGTGGCACTGCTCCATAGGGGTCGATGCCAGGGAAGTGCCGCAGTGGCAGGGTGAATGCCATGATACCAGGGGGCGGTGGCACAGTGCCACGGGAGGTGCCAGGGTGCCATGATAGCAGGGGGTGGTACCATGCCAGGTGGGTGCCAGGGGGTGCCAGGTGTCCCTTTGTCCCCACGGCAAGGCGGGAAGTCGGCGGCGCAGGACGAGGTGGACGAGATCGAGGTGTACGGCAGCGAGGCGCAGTCGGGGACACAGCTGGCCACCTACTCCTTCGAGGTGGCTTTGGGCTCTCCCCTGCCCCTCCCTGACCCCTCCCTGGCACCCTGGTGTCACCTCCTGGTGTCACCTCCTGGTGTCACTCGCTGCCACCTCTCTGTGCCCCAGGTCTGTGACAGCATCCTCAACATCGGGCCCTGTGCCAACGCTGCCATGGGGGAGCCAGCCTTCCTGTCTGAGGAGGTGACACACCTGGCCCCAGGGTCCCCTTCTCTGTCCCCTCCTTCTCTCCCTCTTTGTCCCCCTTCTTGTCTCCCTCTTTGTCCCCCACCTTGTCTCCCTCTTTGTCCCCCCCTTGTCTCCCTCCCTGTCCCCTTCCTTGTCACCCTCCCTGTCCCCCTCTCTGTCCCCCCCTTCATGTCCTGTCTTTGTCCCCTCTCCCCATTCTTTGTCTCCCTTCTCTGTCCTCCTCTTTGTCCTTTCCCTGCCCGTCTCTCTGTCCTCCTCCTTGTCCCTTCTTTGTCCCCTCTCCCTGTCCCCTTTGTCCCTTCTCCTTGTTCCCCTTCTCTGTCTCCCTTTTCTGTCTCCTTCCCTGTCCCCTCTCCTGTCCCCCTCTTTGTCCCTCTCCTGTCCCCTTCCCCATCCCCCCCAGTGTCACCACTGGGGAGTGACCCTGGTGCCACCACCTGTGCTGTCCCCATCCCAGTTCCAGAACAGCCCAGAGCCGGACCTGGAGATTGTGCTGTGCTCAGGCTATGGCAAGAACGGGGCCCTCACCGTGCTGCAGGTCAGACCAGTGCACACCAGTGCACACCAGTACCCCCAGGCGCCTCCCAGTAGCCCCTTGCACCCCCTCAAGACCATCCCAGTCCCTCCCAGAACTCTCCCAGTCCCTCCTTGTACCCTCTCAGTCCCCCAAGAACTCTTCCTGTCCCTGCCCGGTACTCCCAAATCCCTTCCAGTGTCCCCCAGTACCCTCTCAGTACCCTCCCAGTCCTTCCCACTACTCCCCAGTTCCCTCCAGTATCCTTCCAGTTCCTTCCCAATCCTTTCCAATATTCCCTAGCTCCTTCCACTTCCCTCCCAGTCCTTTCCAGTACCCTCTTCTTCCCTCTCAATCCCCTCCCAACCTCCCCTGCTCCCTTCCCACTCCACCCTGAGTCTTCCCAGTGCCTCCCAATCCCTTCCCAGTGCCTCCCAGCACTGTTCAAGGCCTGGCCCAGTTGCAGCCTCCCTGGCAGGTCAGGTACCGGTGCCAGATCCAAGGCTGGGCACAACCAGGGCTGAACCCCTCAAACCTTGGGGTTCTGCCTGTATTTACCCAGCTACAATCGCAGTATGATCCAGTTTAACCCTAGTAGGGCCCAGTTTAACCCCAGTATGCCCCACAGAGGAGCATCAGGCCCCAGGTGGTGACAACCTTCGAGCTGCCTGGCTGCTATGACATGTGGACTGTGATTGCTGGGGGCAAGAAGGACAAGGTGGGGCCTTACGGGGCATACTGGGAGCACTGGGAGCACTTTGGGGGTGTTACTGGTACCATTAGCAGCCATTTGGGGGTGTTACTGGTGATACTGGGGACACTGGAAGCAGTTTTGAAGGGGTTTTGGCACTGCTAGTGACACTGGGAGCACTCTGGGGGTGGTTATTGGTACCCTTAACACCAGTTTGGGGGTCACTGGTGATATTGGGAGCACTGAGAGTACTTTGTGGGTATTACTGGTCTCAGTAGGAGCCATTTGGTAGGGTTGCTGGTGATACTGGGAGCACTGGGAGCACTTTGAGGGGTTATTTGTATCACTAGGACCAGTTTGGGGAGAATCCCGACACCATTAGGAACCAATTTGAGGGGTTAATGGTGGTACTGGGAACGCTGGGAGCACTTTGAGGGGGTTACTGGTACCATTAGCAGCCATTTTGGGGGGGGTTACTGGTGCTACTGGGGACAGTGGGAACACTCTGGGGGGTGTTATTAATACCACTAGGACCAGTTTTGGGGGTTACTGGTGACACTGGGAGCACTTTGGGGGTGTTACTGGTACCATTAGGAGCCATTTTGGGGGTTACTGGTGCTACTGGGGACACTGGGAGCACTTTTGGGGGAGTTATTGACATCATTAAGACCCTTTGAGGGGGTTGCTGGTGCTACTGGGGACACTGGGAGCACTTTTGGGGGAGTTACTGACATCATTAAGACCCTTTGAGGGGGTTACTGGTGCTACTGGGGACACTGGGACCACTTTGGGGGGCTCTTTGACACCTTTAAGACCAGTTTTGGAGGGGTCTTGAGGCCATTAGGACCAGTTTGGGGGCATTACTGGTTCTACTGGTGACAGTTTTGGTGGGAGGGAGTTTTGTCCCCACCAGTAACTCCAGTGGGGTTTTGCCTCCCCACCAGTAACCCCAGTGTGGTTTTGTGTCCCTTGGCAGCCCCCAGAGGCCACAGGAGGTGACAAAGGTGACAAGGACTCCCCAGTGCCCCCAGCCCCACCCGGGGAGGAGGAGGAGGAAGAAGGGGGGGCGCAGCGCCACGGCTTCCTCATCCTCAGCAGGGAGGACTCCACCATGGTGAGGCACTGGGAGCTAACTGGGAGCTACTGGGAGGCACCTGGATGGCACCTTGGGTGGCATCTGGGGGCTCTGGTGGCTTCTGGAGTGTCCCCTGGGTGCCCTTGGCACCCATTTGGTGTCCAAGAGCCTTCTCTGAGGACCTCAGTGAGTACTGGGAGGCACTGGGAGGTACCTGGCTGGCGTCTTGGGTGGCAGTTGGTTGTCCCCTGCGTTGTTCTGTGGGTCTTGGGTGTCACCTGAATGTCCCCTGGGTCACCTGAGTGTCATCAGAGTGTATGCTGGCTGTCCCCTGGGGCCTGGGCATCAGCTGAGTGTCCCTTCAGTGTCCCCTGGGTGCCCCTTCAGTGTCCCCTGGGTGCCCCTTCAGTGTCCCCTGGGTGCCCCTTCAGTGTCCCCTGCATCTTGGCTGTCCCCTGAGTGTCTCCTGCACGTCCTCTGATTACTGTGGTGGTTTCTGGGGTGTCCCTTGGGTGCCAAGGTCAGTGCTGGATGTGACTTGAGTGTCCCCTGGGTGCCATTCTGGGTGCTGGGTGTCACTTGGGTGTCTCCTGGTTGTCCTCTGATTACCACGCTGGTTCCTGGAGTGTCCTTTAGGTGCCATGGTGGCTCCTGGGGCGGCCTTTAGGTGCCATGGTGGCTCCTGGAGGCTGCCCTGGTGGCTGTGGTGCCCCCTGGGCGTCAATTTGTCCTCCTGTGTCCCCTCCCCAGATCCTGCAGACAGGGCAGGAGATCATGGAGCTGGACACCAGTGGCTTTGCCACCCAGGGTCCCACGGTCTTCGCGGGCAACATCGGTGACAATCGCTACATCGTGCAGGTGTCCCCCCTGGGCATCCGCCTGCTGGAGGGAGGTGAGTGCTGCCTCACCCTGCCTGGCACCTGCCTGCTGGGATGGCCCCTGGCTGGCCCCTGGCTGCTGTGGTGGCTTTCAGGGGGTCCCCTTCGTACCCTCCACCCCTTTTTGGAGCCCCAAACTCTTCTCCAAGGACGTCGGGTGGGTGCTGGGTGGCCCCTGGGTGGCACCTGCGTGCTTGTGTGTCCTCTGAGTGGCCCCTGGGTGGCACCTGTGTGCTTGGGTGTCCTTTGAGTGGCCCCTGAATGGCACCTGGGTGCTGTGGTGGCTTCTAGAGTGTCTCCTAGGTGCCCTTTGCACCTTTTCGGTGGCCAAGATCCTCCTCCAAGGGCACTGGGTAGATACTAGGTGTCACCTGTGTGTCCCCTGATTGCTGTGGTAGCTTCTGGGGTGTCCCCTAGGTGCCCAAACTCCTCCTCCAAAGACACTGGCTGTGTATTGGGGTCCCTTTGGTGTCCTTCACACTCTTTAGGAGCCCAAACCCCTTCTCCAAGAACACTGGGTGGGTGCTGGGTGGCACTGGGTGTCCCCTGGGTGCTGTGGTGGCTTCTGGGGTGTCCCTTTGGTGTCCTTCACACTCTTTAGGAGCCCAAACTCCTCCAAGGACTCTGGGTGGGTGCTGGCTGTCCCTTTGCTGTCCTTCACACTCTTGAGGGAGCCCAATCCCCTTGTCCAAGGACTCTGGGTGGGTGCTGGCTGTCCCTTTGCTGTCCTTCACACTCTTGAGGGAGCCCAAACCCCTTGTCCAAGGACTCTGGGTGGGTGCTGGCTGTCCCTTTGCTGTCCTTCACACTCTTGAGGGAGCCCAATCCCCTTGTCCAAGGACTCTGGGTGGGTGCTGGCTGTCCCTTTGCTGTCCTTCACACTCTTGAGGGAGCNCTTTGCTGTTCTTCACACTCTTTAGGACCCCAGACCCCTTGTCCAAGGACACTGGGTGGGTGCTGGCTGTCCCTTTGCTGTTCTTCACACTCTTTAGTACCCCAATCCCCTTGTCCAAGGACGGTGGGTGGGTGCTGGCTGTCCCTTTGCTGTTCTTCACACTCTTTAGTACCCCAATCCCCTTGTCCAAGGACGCTGGGTGGGTGCTGGCTGTCCCTTTGCTGTTCTTCACACTCTTTAGGACCCCAGACCCCTTGTCCAAGGACACTGGGTGGGTGCTGGCTGTCCCCTTGGCACCTCCTGACTGTCCTCTCGGGGTGTCCTGGCTGTCCCTCGGGCGTCCCTTGCCCGCAGCCCCTCAGCAGTGTGCCCTTGCTGCCCGCAGTGAACCAGCTGCACTTCATCCCGGTGGACCTGGGCTCCCCCATCGTGCACTGCGCGGTGGCCGACCCCTACGTGGTCATCCTGAGCGCCGAGGGCCAGCTCACCATGTTTGTGCTGAAGAGTGACACCTATGGGGGCAGGACACATCGGCTCAGCCTGCAGAAACCCCCCCTGCAGCACGTGAGGGCCGCAGCAGCGCAGCCACCCCCGCCCCAGAACCAGCCCCGGGGGTGCTGGGGGGCTGGGGGGAACGAAATATCAGTCAAAAGGGTGCTGGTGGGACTATGGGGAACGAAAAACCAGTCAAAGGGGTGCTGGTGGGACTGGGGGGAACGAAAAAACAGTCAAAAGGGTGCTGGGGGGACGAAAAAAACAATCAAAGGGGTGCTGGTGGTACTGGGGGGAACAAAAAGCCAATCAAAGGGGTGCTGGTGGGACCAAAAAAACAATCAAAGGGGTGCTGGTGGCACTGGGGGGAACAAAAAGCCAATCAAAGGGGTGCTGGTGGCACTGGTGGGACCAAAAAACCAGTCAAAGGGGTGTTGGTGGCACTGGGGGGAACAAAAACCCAACCAAAATGGTGCTGGTGGGACTGAAAAACCAATCAAAGGGATGCTGGTGGTACTGGGGGGAACAAAAAACCAGTCAAAGGGGTGCTGGTGGGACCAAAAAACCAACCAAAGGGGTGTTGGTGCACTGGGGGAAACAAAAAGCCAATCAAAGGGGTGCTGGTGGCACCAAAAAAACAATCAAAGGGGTGCTGGTGGCACTGGGGGGAACAAAAAGCCAATCAAAGGGGTGCTGGTGGGACCAAAAAAACAATCAAAGGGGTGCTGGTGGCACTGGGGGGAACAAAAAGCCAATCAAAGGGGTGCTGGTGGGACCAAAAAAACAATCAAAGGGGTGCTGGTGGCACTGGGGGGAACAAAAAGCCAATCAAAGGGGTGCTGGTGGCACTGGTGGGACCAAAAAACCAGTCAAAGGGGTGTTGGTGGCACTGGGGGGAACAAAAACCCAACCAAAATGGTGCTGGTGGGACTGAAAAACCAATCAAAGGGATGCTGGTGGTACTGGGGGGAACAAAAAACCAGTCAAAGGGGTGCTGGTGGGACCAAAAAACCAACCAAAGGGGTGTTGGTGCACTGGGGGAAACAAAAAGCCAATCAAAGGGGTGCTGGTGGCACCAAAAAAACAATCAAAGGGGTGCTGGTGGCACTGGGGGGAACAAAAAGCCAATCAAAGGGGTGCTGGTGGCACTGGTGGGACCAAAAAACCAGTCAAAGGGGTGTTGGTGGCACTGGGGGGAACAAAAACCCAACCAAAATGGTGCTGGTGGGACTGAAAAACCAATCAAAGGGATGCTGGTGGTACTGGGGGGAACAAAAAACCAGTCAAAGGGGTGCTGGTGGGACCAAAAAACCAACCAAAGGGGTGTTGGTGCACTGGGGGAAACAAAAAGCCAATCAAAGGGGTGCTGGTGGCACTGGTTGGAACAAAAACCCAACCAAAAGGGTGCTGGTGGGACTGAAAAACCAATCAAAAGGATGTTGGTGGCACTGGGGGGAGCGAAAAACCAGTCAAAGGGGTGTTGGTGGCACTGNTTGTGGAACCCAAACACCTTCTCTAGGCCATCAGTTCAGTGCTGGGTGCCACTTGGGTGTCCCTTGGACATCACCTCAGTGTCCCTTGGGCGTCCCCTGGGTGCTGTGGTGGCTTCTCTGGTGTCCCCTGGGTGCCCTTTACACCCTTTGTGGAACCCACACCCNCATGCTGGCAGCACTAAAAAAACAATCAAAGGGGTGCTGGGGGTGCTGGTGGCACCGTAAAAACACCCTGGTGGTGCCAAATCCACCTAAAATGGGTCTAGAGGTTGCAGAATTCCACCAAAAGGGTCCTGTGGTGACAAAGTGCTCCTCAGAGAGGTTCTGGTGTCACTAGAGGTGCCAAAAAGCCACACAAAGAGGACCTGGTGGTGACAGAACCCAACTGAAGGAGTACTGATGTCACCAGAGGTACCCAAAATCCAACCAAAGAGGTCCTAGTGGTGATAAAAATGAGCTTCAGAGGGGTTCTGGTGTCACTGGTGGGGCCAAAAACCCAACCAAATTGGGTCTGGTGGTCCCAAAGCTAGTCCAAACTGGGTCTGGTGGTCCCAAAGTCAGTCCAAACTGGGTCTGGTGGTACCACAGTCAGTCCAAACTGGGTCTGGTGGTCCCAAAGTCAGTCCAAACTGGGTCTGGTGGTACCAAAGCCAGTCCAAACTGGGTCTGGTAGTACCACAGTCAGTCCAAACCGGGTCTGGTGGTCCCAAAGTCAGTCCAAACTGGGTCTGGTGGTACCAAAGCCAGTCCAAACTGGGTTTATTGGTACCAAAGCCAGTCCAAAGTGGGTCTGGTGGTACCCAAGCCAGTCCAAACTGTGTTTATTGGTCCAAAAAACAGTCCAAAGTGGGTCTGGTGGTCCCAAAACAGGTCTGGGGATTCCCAACCATCCCCAGCTGGTTCCCACTGGTGCCCGAATCCCCTCCCCAGCCTGGTTCCTGCTGGTGCCAACCCCCTTCCCGAAGTCCCCCCTGCCTTCCCAGTTGCTCCCAGTTGATGCCAGTTTGCCCTGCAGCCCTCCAAGGTGATCGCCCTGTGCCTGTACCGGGACCTGAGTGGCCTCTTCACCACGGAGAGCCGCGCCAGCACCCCCCGCGAGCAGCCCCCACGCACCCCCACCCAGCAGGAGACCCTCATCCAGGACATTGGGTACTGCCAGCACGGGGGGCAGCCTGGGGGGCACCCTGAGGGCTGGGGGTGGGCTTCTGGGTTGTCCCCTGGGCTGTTCTCCACACCCCCTTGGTGGGCAAAACCCCTTCTCCAAGGGCATCAGGTGGGTGTTGGAGGTACTGGGAGGTAACTGGGAGGTAACTGGGAGGTACCTGAGTGCTGTGGTGGCTTCTGGGCTGTTCCCTGGGTGCCCTTTGCACCCTTTTGGTGGGCAAACCCCTTCTCTAAGGGTATCAGGTGGGTGCTGGGGGTACTGGGAGGCAACTGGGTGGCAACTTGGGTGCTGTGGTGGCTTCTGGGGTATCCCCTGGGTGCCCTTCACACCCTTTGTGGAACCCAAACACCTTCTCTAGGCCATCAGTTCAGTGCTGGGTGCCACTTGGGTGTCCCTTGGACATCACCTCAGTGTCCCTTGGGCGTCCCCTGGGTGCTGTGGTGGCTTCTCTGGTGTCCCCTGGGTGCCCTTTACACCCTTTGTGGAACCCACACCCCTTCTCTAAGCCATCAGGTGGGTGCTGGCTGTCACCTGGGTGCCACCTGGCTGTCACCTGGCTGTCCCCTGGGTGTCCCCTGGGTGCTGTGGTGGCTTCTCTGGTGTCCCCTGGGTGCCCTTCGCACCCTTTGTGGAACCCACACCCCTTCTCTAAGCCATCAGGTGGGTGCTGGCTGTCACCTGGGTGCCACCTGGCTGTCACCTGGCTGTCCCCTGGGTGTCCCCTGGGTGCTGTGGTGGCTTCTCTGGTGTCCCCTGGGTGCCCTTCGCACCCTTTGTGGAACCCACACCCCTTCTCTAAGCCATCAGGTGGGTGCTGGCTGTCACCTGGGTGCCACCTGGCTGTCACCTGGCTGTCCCCTGGGTGTCCCCTGGGTGCTGTGGTGGCTTCTCTGGTGTCCCCTGGGTGCCCTTCGCACCCTTTGTGGAACCCACACCCCTTCTCTAAGCCATCAGGTGGGTGCTGGCTGTCACCTGGGTGCCACCTGGCTGTCACCTGGCTGTCCCCTGGGTGTCCCCTGGGTGCTGTGGTGGCTTCTCTGGTGTCCCCTGGGTGCCCTTCGCACCCTTTTTGGCACCCAGCCCCCTTCCCTAGGCTATCAGCAGTGGGTTGTGGGTGCCACCAGGTCGTCCCCCGGTGCCACGCTGGTGCCAGACTGGAACCCTGTGGGCGCGGTGCTGGTGGCCCGGCGGTGGCAGCGGGTGGCAGCAGTGTCC
>VXBD01010176.1:8457-25263 GCA_013399975.1 Indicator maculatus
TTGTTTGGGTTGGAAAAGCCCTCTCAGGTTATCCAGTTCAGGCATCGACCCAGCACCACCATGGGCATTAAACCATGCCCCCAAGTGCCATGGCCACACAGTTTTGGAACACCTCCAGGGATGGTGACTCCACCACCTCCCTGGGGAGCCTGTTCCAGTGCCTTGAGAGGATGTAGTCAACCACAGAATCATAGAATGCAAAGGGTTGGAAGGAACCCTTGAAGGGCATCTTGTCCAACCCCCCTGCAGTGAGCCTCAGCTTCATGTGCCTCACCCTTTTGAAAAATTTCTTTCTTGCAAGAGTGGTCAGTCACTGGAACAGGTTGTCCAGGGCGGTGGTGGAGTCCCCATCCCTGGAGGTGCTCAAGAAACCTGTGGACATGGCACTTGGGGACATGGCTTAATGGCCATGTGGTGTTGGGTTGATGGTTGGACTCCAGGACCTTGGAGGTCTTTTCCAACTGAAATAATTCCAATTTAAAAAAGACTGAAATCCAGCACAGTCTGCACCTAACCTCTGTGTTCTAGCAGGGGGCTTGCTCAAGTTTTTTGCCACCTAACAGCAGGTTTTGGACTGTGGCCCTGACAAGTGACAAGGCCACTGAGGAGCTCCTGGCTGGAGCTCAAACTACTGGCCTTGGAAGAGGGAACCACCAGATGTGGCAGATGCCAGTGTCAGAAGATGGCAGAGGATGAAGAGTGATGTGAAGGACATCAGATGGCTGACAGTAGAAACCATTGAACTTCACAGGTAGGTGGAGGGAAGTATTGGGAGACCTTCTGGGTCTGCCAGAACATTAACCCAAACTTCTTGTTCTGACCACAGCAGGTCTCTAGGCTGCTTCTGCAGTCAGGGTGATGAGGAGGGAGAAGGTCACCTTCACTGCTTGTAGAACAACCAGATGGGTCAGCCTGAGCATCCTGGTGTCACCAGGCACCTTCCCAAGTCTCTGTCACTGAGACTACAGGACGTGAGGGCTTTCCTGAAGCCTCACAGGCAAAATGAGGCACCTGGGTCTAAGAACTCCTTTGCAGCTGGTGGAGAGGGACAGAGGTGCTGCCCAAAGGTGATTCCCTCATCCTGAATCTGAAGAGAGAAAGAAGGGAAAGATCCTCCCCAAAAGGAATGTTCTTCTTCCACCTATTGCCAAACAACCCTGGACTTCCCAGGAGCTGCACCACAGCCCATGAAGTCTCATCAGGCTCCTCCACAACTGAGTCCAACAGTTTGTGTTTGGCTGAAGCCCAGTTTTAATGGAGAACATCTTCCTTGATCCATGGGATTCAGTGAGGTTGGTCCTTTCTTGACAAAATGTTGGAGGCTATGTCCACACCAGGGGAGAACCTGCTTCAGGCAACAAAGTCAGCTCGTGGACAACCTGACCTTGTGGAAGTCCCTGCAGACTGATGAGCCTGAAAGGTCCTTTCCAATCCAAACCAAACCACTCCATGCTTCTGTGAAGAAGGAGAAGCCAGTTTCTCACTTGTGGTTTCCAGGGCTGGATTCTCCTTGTGGACTCCTCTCATTTTGCTTTCAGTTGAAGAGGACACCAACCAAAAGAGAAACTCGGTGGTGGTCAGGCCATGGAATATTTTGCTTGTCACCATGGGTGTGAGTGACTGAGGAGGGAGGCAGCAGGAGCTGTTTGTAGAGATGGTGCTCTGGAACTGTGCAGAGACCCTTCAAAGGGACTGTGTGACCTGATGAAAGAGCATTTTAAAACTGGGCAACATCTCAGGTTATGTGCAGGATGTGTTCATCAGAGGCCTTCTACTCCTGGACTATCACAGCCAGTGCTGAAGAAGAGAATGTCAACACACTTCCCAGCAAAAGTGGTGGTCTGGAGGTGGTGGAGCCTTTACTGCTTGAACCTGGCCAGAAATGGAGCCTGAAACCCAAAGATGTTGCAGCAGAAACACAGAAACGAGTCCTCAGCATATCCCTGTGCATCCACAAGGGGATGGGACACAGCTCAGGGACAGTGCCACAGACCCCCAGTATGGGGAGGGGTGGGAGGGACCTCTGGAGATCACCCAGTCCAACCCCTGCTCAAGCAGGGGCACCCACAGCAGCTTGCCCAGGATCACAATGGCCAGCTGGGTTTGGAAGCTCTGCAGAGAAGGAGACTCCACAACCTCTCTGGGCAGCCTGCTCCAGCACCCTCACACCAAAGAATTTTCTCCTTCTGGTCAGGTGTGCCCATTTGTGCCCATTTCCCCTTGTCCTGTCATGGACTCACAGCCTGGCTTTCCTGACCCTGAAGTTCCCCCAAGGCAGGATTTGTAGAGAATCCATTGAGAAGGAGATGAAGGAAGCAGCTTTGACTTAAAGACAATTAATTCCTTTTTTCCCCAGCTGCTCAGCAGCACTGGCTTGCTGTCCTGTGGGGAAGGATCAGATTTCCTACCTCTGAGAAAGGATTTCAGGTAGCAGCCACACACCTGAGGATGGGTTTAGCCTGAGAATCATCGAATCCCAGACTGGCTTGGGTTGAAGGAACCTTGGAAGCTCATCCAGTCAGCAGGGACATCTGCAACTACAGCAGCTTGCTCAGAGCCCCAAACAACCTGACCTGCAATGGTGCCAGGGATGGGGCAGCTACCACCTCCCTGGGCAGCCTGGGCCAGGCTCTCACCACCATCAGAGTGAAAAAAAAATATTCTTTATAACTTCAATTTCCTTGTACCTTATGAACTTCAACAGAACAGAATTATGGAGGACAAGCCCAGGAGCTGAGTAGACTGCAAGTTCATTAGAGAAGGTAAGAGGTTGGGGGTTGTTTTTTTCACTTCTTTGTCTTTTCCAGACACAGCTTTTTATGCCCTAAACTAGGAAATTCCAGAGTTCCTTCCCATCTGCCCCATGGAGTTGCTCTGGTTCTTCATCTGACCTCATTTCTCCCTCTGGAGAAGACTCAAGCTACCCAAACCCCTCATGTCTGCAGTTAAAGGAGGTTTCTGTTCCTCAGGCTGCATTCACAAGATGTCCCTCCCAACCAGCCCAAGTGTCACCTCCCTCACCTAGCCTGAGGGCTCAGCACCCATGCATGCAGCCGTGTCTCAGAGCTTGTTCCAGCAAGACTTCAGGTGAAAGAGGACTCTTGCTCCCCACCTTTTGTAGCAGCACCCTAAATCCTGCCATGAACCCAACCCTCTGTTTCCCCAGCTCCTGCCTGTAGAGAGATGAAAGGTGCTCCAAGGAAATGAGTCACTCCTCAAGGAGAGGAACTAATGAATTCCCCAAGCAGCTGCCTCCTGTCGTTGGATTCTCTGATGTCTGGAGCGGTGTGAACCTGAACTAGAAGGTGTCCCACACCCAGGGCTTCCTGAGCAGCTTTCTTCTGCTGTGTGCATTCTCCAGTGTCTCATCAAGGCTGAGGAGGTGCTGTGGACTGAGGGTGTCTCAAGCTGTGAGGAGAGCTTTGCTGTTACATCCAATTGCTCTACTTCATCCTAACTTCTTAAGCACATGTGTGAACCCCAGGTAAGTGTGGTTAAAGCTGGCTGAGGAGTTCAAGTGTCCCTGAGTGGAGGAGGCACACATCTGGCTGAGTTCAAACAGCTGTTGGTTTGTTGGTTTTTTTTTTTTTTCCCTTTGCAAAAGCCATTAAAATGCATGTCCCATTTATTTGGGCTACAAACTTAGCAGTGATCCCCATTTCAGGCTGGTCTGACCCCAAATGCAGCCAAGTGAGCACAAGCAACCTCCTGTGGTTGGAGATGTCCCTGCTCACTGCACAGGGGTTGGGCAAGATGACCTTTGGGAGTTCCTTCCATCCTGGTGCATTCTGTGATTCTGTGGAATTTATGGCTCAGTCCATGAATAAAAGTCATCTTCATTGTGAAGAAGCTCCAGGCATGCTCCTCTTCTTCCTTCCACTCCAACCAGGGCTGGACAACAGCACACAGAGCTCCTTCTCAGCACCAGCAATTGGACTCATGAACATGGACTCAGGAGAGCAGAGGAAATCACCAGCTCCCAGCATGGTGTGGATTGGAAGGGACCTTCTGGAGATCACCCAGCCCAAGCCCACTGCCAAAGCAGGGCCTCTCACAGCAGCTTTCCCAGGGTCACAATATCCAGGTGGATTTGGAATCTCTCCAGAGAAGGAGACTCCACAACCTCTGTGGTCAACTTGCTCCAGGGCTCCAACACCCTCAAAGTATGAAGACAATGAAGAAAAGACACTTGTGTGAGGGTGTTTGCAGATAGCATCTTGCACACAAGTGGTAGATCAAAGCTGATGTTCCTCCCTACCACATGCTGGGTACTGCAAGGTCAAGGTGGGTCCAGCCAGGTTCATGGTGCTGAGATGATGCTTGTGGCAACTTCACCAGAAACTAGTGCTGAGTTGTGAAGCTGAATGGCTCTGCACTGGAACAGGCTGCCCAGGGAGGTGTTGGAGTCACCATCGCTGGAGGTATTTAAAAGCTGTGTGGGTATGGTGCTGAGAGATGTGGTTTAGTGGTAGTGGCTTAGCAGCAGTGGTGAGATTGTGAGCTCTAGGTGAGTACTTGGACTTGATGATCTCAAAGGTCTCTTCCAACCTCAACAGTTTTATCATTCTGTGATTCTGCTGAGGGAAAAAAAGGCACAGCCAGCTTTTGGTGGCAGTCTTAGGCTGACTCTTCTGCTGGCACAGAGTAACCTAGCTGATGTGTAGGGTATGAGCAGAGCAGGAGAGAGCTCACTGTCAGGGGCAGTGGTGGTGGGGTGTAGCCCTTCCACTGGGGAGGAAGGAATCACTCTCAAAATCAATAGCTCTTCCTCTCTAGCAGGAGAATGATCTGAGTGGGGAGAAGTGGTTCCCTCGCAGCTGGTTGACCTTGGTAATCCATTATTGATGCTTGAGTTGCAGGGCTGGCACTCTCAGAGGTCATGTTGGTATAAGAACACATCAATTGTTTCCAAACACTTCACCCAGCAGCACCTTTGCTGGGGCCAGGAGGGTTAACATGGTGGTTCCTCTCAGCTTTCCCTTTGGCAAGGCTTCCAAGAAGTCTGATACTAGGGAGAAGAGACCCAAACCCCACCTCCCTCCAACCACCTTTCAGGGAGTTGTAGAGAGCCTAGAAGGTCTTCCCTCAGCCTCCTCCAGACTAAACATCCTCAGGTTCTGTAGTTGCTCCTCACCAGGCCTGTTCTGCAAACCCTTCACCACCTTCATTGCTCTTCTCTGGAACTACTCCAGGTGATAGGACAAGATAAAATGGTATCAAATTGTGCCAGGGGAAGTTTAGGTTGGAGATTAGCAACACTTCCTCTCCTGGAAGAGTGGTCAGGCAGGGAAGAGGCTGTCCAGGCAGGGGGTGCAGTCACCATCCCTGGCCATGGCACTTTGGGCCATGGTTTAATGTCCGTGGTGGTGGTAGGTCGATGGTTGGACTCCGTGATCTTAGAGATCTTTTCCAACCCGAACAACTCCGTGATTCTACGATGTAAATGGCTCAGCTGAGCGTCTCTCTTGCCCCTGTGCCATGTCATGAGGTCACCTCCTGCAGCTGTCAGTGACCCCTGGGGTGAGGGAGAGCTTCCTGGTGTCTAGCCCCCACAGCTCTTCATTCAGTCGCTGTGCACGCCCCAGCCTTCCGCCCTTGTCACCGAGTTCATGCTGAAGCTGGAGCCTGCCACACAATGCACTTGACCTCTGCCCTGGAGGGAAGACACTGGGGAGGAAGGCAGAACTCTCTCTTTATTCCTCTCTAATTCGACTTGCTCCTGAACAGCCACTGCCAGCTCCCCACTTCCACCCCAGAAACCAAGGGGGCTGCTCAGCCTGGGGAGTGCCACAGGGCTGCTTCCTCCTCCTGCCACAGACAGACCACTCCTTGCCCCTCTCTGGTGTTCCCATCCACCCTGCTGAGCACTGCTCTGTCCTCACAGGATTGTGACCAGCAGATGGAGGGAGGTGGTGCTCCTGCTCTGCTCTAGTCAGGCCACAGCTGGAGTCAGTTCTGGGCTTCCCAGTTCAAGAGAGACAGGGAGATACTGGTGAGAGTCCAGTGGAAGCTCTGAAGATGCTGAGGGGCCTGGAGCATCTCTGTGAGAAGGAAAGGCTGAGAACCCTGGGGCTGCCCCAGAGGGGATCTGAACAATGCTCAGCAAGAGATAAAGGAGCCATGGGGGGCAAGAGGATGGGGCCAGTGGTGTCCAGGGACAGGACAAGGGACAGTGGGCACAAAGTGGAACCCAAGATGTTCCATCTGAACAGGAGGAGAAAATTCTTTGTTATGAGGGTGGTGGAGCCCTGGAGCAGGCTGCCCAGAGAGGCTGTGGAGAGCTTCTCTGGAGCACTTCCGAACCCAGATGGCCATTGTGATCCTGGGCAAGCTGCTGTGGGTGCCCCTGCTTGAGCAGGGGGGTTGGAGTGGATGATCTCCAGAGGTCCCAACCATGCTCAGATTCTGTGAACCCAGCAGCTGCAGGTTGGGTTTTCTGCCCCTGCCACCTTGGTTGAAGAAGACAAGAATCTGCTAGGGTCTGCCCTGCACCTGTGGCACCTTTCTCCTTGTTTTTCAGGGGGTTTCCTGCTTCTGTTCATCTGCTGAGGATATTTGGGCAGCAAACATGGTGTGAAGGTCATCAAGCTTTCAAAACAGACATTCATCTGCACAAGGAGACCATCTAGTCAAACTCTGAGGAGACCTAAGGAGAAGTGGTCCAGCAAATGGCCCAGCACATGCTATTTCCCCAACAGGCCTGACTCCTCCTGCTTTAAATGCTGCAGCAAAGTTGGTGAGGCACTGGAACAGGTTGCCCAGGGAGGCTGTGGATGCTCCCTCCCTGGAGGGGCTCGAGGCCAGGTTGGAGGAGGCCTTGAGCAACCTTGGGCTAGTGCAATTATCCCTGTCCATGGCAGGAGGGTTGGAACCAGATGATCTTCAACATCCATGTCAAACCAAATTATTCTCTGAATCTATGAATTTAACTGAGGAGCCAACATTATCTGAGGTCCCCTTTCTAGCTGGAAGTTGATTCTATCCCTCTGAGACACAACTCACCATTGGAAGGTGCTCCCACATTTCATAGTCTCCAGCAGGCTCTCTAGGGCATCCTTCATGCTCTTTTTTGGGTCTTGTTCTGAGATGCAGGCTGGAAAAATTCAGTCGTTGCACTGAAGTCAGCAGAGCTCCTCCAGAATGATGCTGCTCTGCAAGAGAGAAATCATTGGGCTAGATGCTGCTGCTTGATTAATTGGCTCAAACATCTGAAAACCGGCCCAGGAACCAAAAACGTGGCCAAGGAACTGGCCAAGCAGAAGGTTTCCAGCTGGTTTTTCAATGGAGTTGAGTTCCCAACATTTCAAATATGGAGTGAGATGTGGTGGGGAAAGAAAAGAGATTTTCCTCACACCCTCATTTAGTTTTCAGGAACTCTTCAGCTCTCCTCAGTAGTGCAGCCCTCCTTTCCTGGTAGCATGGACAGAGCTGGATGAGATCAGCTTTCCCAGCTCCTGGTCTAATAGAAGGGGTCCCTGCCCTTGGCAAGGTGTTCAAGGGCCCTTCCAACACAAACCTACTTATGATTCCCACAACCCTTGCTCTCAGATTAGCAGTAATTAGTGTGGAGACCACATATTGATCCCATGATAGACTCTTTGAGACCCAAATGGTTGGGACACCAACCTGCTTTTGGAACTCTGAGCTGGGAGGTCAGGCTTGGCTCATCTTCCCACATCTCCAGCATACCTTCAGACATTCACCTGCTCTAGGTCATTTTTGTGTTGGTGATCCCAGTGGGTAACTGCACTCCACAGCTCCTTCTTATCCACTTGTGCTGACTGAAGTTGCAGGAGTAGACTGAGACCTCTCTGTCACCTCAAATCCTGAGTGCTCAGATGGCACCAAGATCAAAGAGCATCTACCTAAATGCACCTACAAAAGGCAGAAGAGGGAAGAATCATGGAATTGTTTTGCTTGGAAAAGACCTCCTCTAAGATCAAGTCCAACCATCATTTGACACCACCATGGCCATTAAACTACACCCCAAAGTGGCATGTCCACACCTCAAGAAAAGTGATTTGAGAGAAGCTCCACCCATGGCATGGAGACCACAATCAGCTCAGTGAACACAGTAACAGCACAACCACTCTCACAGCTCCTGAGGAGGCCTCCAAGGCAAAGAAGAGTTTGGAGATGGCGAGTCTTACTGTGTAGACATTTATGGAGATCTTCTCCACTCTGCTCTCTCCACACCAGATGAAGGGGTGGGTGGGAATATCATAGAATGGTTTGGGTTGAAAGGGACTTTGAAGATCATCCAGTTCCAACCCCTCCTGCCAAGGGCAGGGACACCTTTCCCCAGACCAGGTTGCTCAAGGCCCTTCCCAACATCAACCCTCACCTTCTGATGAAGGGCCTCATGCACTCCCTCTGATTTTTCCATCATCTACACAGCACAACCCAAGGGAGACTCTACTGGAGCCAAAACACTTAACCCCCTGATAGACCAGTCCCTACCACCCCTGAGAACCAGAGAAGAGCCTTCTGCAGCCACAAGCATTTATTCATCCCTTCTGTTTCTTGTTTCTTTTTTTTTTCCCTTCCTGTTGTGTTAACAGAGCATCTAATGTGACTAAATAGGACAACCTGCTCTCCCATCACCATGAAAAATAAATGACCTGCTTTCCCTCCACTACCTTCCCTCCCTGCCCCCCCTTCCTGGCACTTTTCCCACCAGGCAACTCTTGGACCCAAACTCCCTTGGGCAGACCTCATGGAAGGACCTGGGAAAGTCTCCCAGCCACAGCACGGCGGTGGGAGCCATTGGCTTGAGGCAAGGAAGCGTGGCAGAGGCAGGAGTTTGGGGGAGTCAGAGGGTGGGGAGGAGGAGGCTGGGGGTGGGTGTGGATGTGGGGGTGGAATCTAGGCAGAGAAAGCAGCCAAGTGGCAGCTTACCCTGTTAAATATTAATCATCTCTGCTCCTGCAATTTGGGCGAGGCGGCTGGCCCCACCACTCCTGAATATTTCATCACCACCACTCACTTCNGAATCTATGAATTTAACTGAGGAGCCAACATTATCTGAGGTCCCCTTTCTAGCTGGAAGTTGATTCTATCCCTCTGAGACACAACTCACCATTGGAAGGTGCTCCCACATTTCATAGTCTCCAGCAGGCTCTCTAGGGCATCCTTCATGCTCTTTTTTGGGTCTTGTTCTGAGATGCAGGCTGGAAAAATTCAGTCGTTGCACTGAAGTCAGCAGAGCTCCTCCAGAATGATGCTGCTCTGCAAGAGAGAAATCATTGGGCTAGATGCTGCTGCTTGATTAATTGGCTCAAACATCTGAAAACCGGCCCAGGAACCAAAAACGTGGCCAAGGAACTGGCCAAGCAGAAGGTTTCCAGCTGGTTTTTCAATGGAGTTGAGTTCCCAACATTTCAAATATGGAGTGAGATGTGGTGGGGAAAGAAAAGAGATTTTCCTCACACCCTCATTTAGTTTTCAGGAACTCTTCAGCTCTCCTCAGTAGTGCAGCCCTCCTTTCCTGGTAGCATGGACAGAGCTGGATGAGATCAGCTTTCCCAGCTCCTGGTCTAATAGAAGGGGTCCCTGCCCTTGGCAAGGTGTTCAAGGGCCCTTCCAACACAAACCTACTTATGATTCCCACAACCCTTGCTCTCAGATTAGCAGTAATTAGTGTGGAGACCACATATTGATCCCATGATAGACTCTTTGAGACCCAAATGGTTGGGACACCAACCTGCTTTTGGAACTCTGAGCTGGGAGGTCAGGCTTGGCTCATCTTCCCACATCTCCAGCATACCTTCAGACATTCACCTGCTCTAGGTCATTTTTGTGTTGGTGATCCCAGTGGGTAACTGCACTCCACAGCTCCTTCTTATCCACTTGTGCTGACTGAAGTTGCAGGAGTAGACTGAGACCTCTCTGTCACCTCAAATCCTGAGTGCTCAGATGGCACCAAGATCAAAGAGCATCTACCTAAATGCACCTACAAAAGGCAGAAGAGGGAAGAATCATGGAATTGTTTTGCTTGGAAAAGACCTCCTCTAAGATCAAGTCCAACCATCATTTGACACCACCATGGCCATTAAACTACACCCCAAAGTGGCATGTCCACACCTCAAGAAAAGTGATTTGAGAGAAGCTCCACCCATGGCATGGAGACCACAATCAGCTCAGTGAACACAGTAACAGCACAACCACTCTCACAGCTCCTGAGGAGGCCTCCAAGGCAAAGAAGAGTTTGGAGATGGCGAGTCTTACTGTGTAGACATTTATGGAGATCTTCTCCACTCTGCTCTCTCCACACCAGATGAAGGGGTGGGTGGGAATATCATAGAATGGTTTGGGTTGAAAGGGACTTTGAAGATCATCCAGTTCCAACCCCTCCTGCCAAGGGCAGGGACACCTTTCCCCAGACCAGGTTGCTCAAGGCCCTTCCCAACATCAACCCTCACCTTCTGATGAAGGGCCTCATGCACTCCCTCTGATTTTTCCATCATCTACACAGCACAACCCAAGGGAGACTCTACTGGAGCCAAAACACTTAACCCCCTGATAGACCAGTCCCTACCACCCCTGAGAACCAGAGAAGAGCCTTCTGCAGCCACAAGCATTTATTCATCCCTTCTGTTTCTTGTTTCTTTTTTTTTTCCCTTCCTGTTGTGTTAACAGAGCATCTAATGTGACTAAATAGGACAACCTGCTCTCCCATCACCATGAAAAATAAATGACCTGCTTTCCCTCCACTACCTTCCCTCCCTGCCCCCCCTTCCTGGCACTTTTCCCACCAGGCAACTCTTGGACCCAAACTCCCTTGGGCAGACCTCATGGAAGGACCTGGGAAAGTCTCCCAGCCACAGCACGGCGGTGGGAGCCATTGGCTTGAGGCAAGGAAGCGTGGCAGAGGCAGGAGTTTGGGGGAGTCAGAGGGTGGGGAGGAGGAGGCTGGGGGTGGGTGTGGATGTGGGGGTGGAATCTAGGCAGAGAAAGCAGCCAAGTGGCAGCTTACCCTGTTAAATATTAATCATCTCTGCTCCTGCAATTTGGGCGAGGCGGCTGGCCCCACCACTCCTGAATATTTCATCACCACCACTCACTTCCAGCGGCACTTCTCCCACTTCTCCTCCTCCCATAGAACCCCCTCTCTCTGCCATCCCTTACCCCCCACCACCAGCTCCTTCCTCTCCCCTCCCCAGTGCCAACCACGGGCGTGGGGTCCACCCTCTAACCTCTTCCTCTTGAAGCGGTGAGCGCCAGCCCAGGCTGTGCTCCATCCACAGCCCACCGAGGGTGGTGGCCGTGCGGGGAGGGGAGCGGCGAGGTCGTTCCGAGGAAGGAAGATCCTCAGCTCCTCTGGGAGAAGAGCAGAAGTGAGCAGCAACAAGTGCCCTGCTAAATAATCCACGAGGCAGGGCAGGGCAGAACTGCTGACTCTGGCCTGGGAGCTTTTTAGAGCACGGTGTCTGCGTTTCCCCACGGCTGCCTGGCTCGCCCAGAGCGCTCCGAGAGCGCAGGCGAAAGTGCGAGCCTCAGCTGTGCCAGCTGCCAGCAGCCCTCACCTCCAGCTCCCAACTGCAGCTGCCCCCTCCTGCCTCTGTGCCCACCCATGGAGAACCCCCCACGTGGGGGGGGAGCAGGGTGAGTGGCTTCAACCAGGTAGGGCAGTGGTGGGAAATGGGACTAGAGAAGGACCACACAGGAACGCTGAGGCTCTTCCAGAGAAACTAAAAGATCATACAGGAGAGCTGAGGCTCTTCCAGAGAAACCAAAGGACCATACAGGAGAGCTGAGGCTCTTCCAGAGAAACCAAAGGACCATACAGGAGAGCTGAGGCTCTTCCAGAGAAACCAAAGGACCATACAGGAGAGCTGAGGCTCTTCCAGAGAAACCAAAGATGACATGCTGGTGACCCAGAAGTGTTGAGTAAATAGTTGGACATGGTGAACTTAAAGGTATCTTCCAACCAAAATGATTCCATTCCATGATTCTACAAGCCAGACTTGATGACTTAACATGTCCTCCCCAGACCTTGGTGTCTCTTATCAACACCAGCTGCAAATCTCTTCCTTTTCCTGCTCCAAACACTTCCATTTGGTCTGTCCTTCTGGTCCAATCTTTCCCTTCTCTCCAAGCCTTACTCTTTCTCCTGTCCACCATAAAGGTGCATTAAAGACTCAACCCAAACCAGTGATTAGAAAGTTGAGGTTGACCTTTGAATGTTGACTTTTGAGCAATTACCTCCTTCCACTGCATTCAGGTTTAAATGCTCATGGACTGCTTTGGGTGGGAAGGGACCTTTAAAGCTCATCCAGTCCAACCTCCCTTGCAGTCAGGAGGGACATCTGCAAGTAGAGGAGGTTGCTCAGTGTCCCATCCAACCAAGACACCTCTGTCCTCACTGAAACAAAGCATTTAAGGCTCAGCTCTCACCCTGTATAATGAGTAAAAAGAACAAAGCAAGTTGAAGCTCATGACCTGTGCCTGTCAAAAGTTGGGCACCTACAGCAGATAAGCGGTCAGGCATTGGAACAGGCTGCCCAGGGTGCTGGTAGAGTCCCCATCCCTGGAGGTGTTCAAGAAATGGCACTCTGGGACATGGTTTAATGTCCATGGTGATGTTGGGGTGGAGATGTCTTCCAATCCAAACAATTCCATGACTCCATGGCAGGTGATGTGACTCCCACTGCCCTCCACTAACCTGGAGTCTTGGGCATCTAATTATCTGACAAGTGAGGTGAGATAAACCATCCCAAGCCCTAGTCCAGGTGAAGAGAGGCAGAAAGGAGCAGACAATGATTCTCTCTGAGGTAAGTGAAAGGTTCTCTGCTTCTGTGTGGTCTCAGAGCAGCTGGCAGCAGTGAAGTCCCCATCTTACCTGTATTGATGTCATTGGTGATGCTGTACGACAGAGCTAACCACTCCCTTGGAGAAAGGCATGCAGGTGTGGGCCAGTGGTGGCTGCTCCTCTTCCAGCTGCAGAAATCCCAGGCAGCTTCAGTGTTGGTAACTGTCAAGAATGAAAAACCAAACCAAAACAACAAAACCCAAACCAGGTTTTGATCGATAGCTGAGGAAATGCCTGAAGCCGACGGCACGGCTGCTGCGTGAGAAGGTTTTCCATGCACATCTCATCAGGGGATTGAGATATTCTTCCAGTGTAATAAATCAAATCTGCTCTGGAGATGGCACTGGAGAAATTTTGAATGAGGTAACTTTATCTGGTCCCAGAATCCCAGGGTGGTGAGGGTTGGAAGGGACCTCTGGAGACCATCCGGTCCAAACCCCCTGGCTCAAGTCAGGGGCACCCACAGCACCTTGCCCAGGATCACAATGGCCAGCTGGGGTTGGAAGCTCTCCAGAGAAGACCTTCCAGAGAAGACTCCACAACCTCTCTGGGCAGCCTGCTCCAGGGCTCCAGGACCCTCACAACAGAGAATTTTCTCCTCCTGTTCAGGTGGAGCCTCCTGGGTTCTAGTTTGTGCCCGTTGTCCCTTGTCCTGTCACTGAGAAGAGTCTGGCCCCATCCTCTTACCCTCTTAGTCTTGCTGAGCATTGATCAGATCCCCTCTGGGGCTACTCTTCTCCAGGCTCAACAGCCCCAGGGCTCTCAGCCTTGGCTCCTCCCAGAGATGCTCCAGGCCCCTCAGCATCTTCGCAGCCTCCATTGGACTCTCCAGTAGTTCCCTGTCCTTCTCAAACTGAGGAGCCCAGAACTGGACCCAGTACTGCAGATGTGGCCTGTCTGGAACAGAGCAGAGAGGAGAGAATTTCACTTGATGTGCTGGCCACACTCTTCTTCATTCACCCCAGGAGACCATTGGCCTTCCTGGCCAGGAGGGCTCATTGCTGGCTCCTAGATTGTTGCAGCTCATTTTCTTCCCCCCTTTTGATTAAAAATTCAGAAGGTTTCCCCACCCTTTCCCTCAATTAAGTCTCTTGTTTGCCAGGATTGTTGGTTACTCACTTTCATAAACATTTGATGAATCCCACACAACCATCTCCTGATGTATTAACAAGACCCAGGTTTTAATTACAGAGTGCTGGAGAACAGAGGGCTGAGGGCTTCTCAGGGATGTTAATTCTGCTGCCTCCTGTGTGTGCACATCACCAGGGGAGGACATTCCTCAGGGGGTGCATTCCTCAGTGGGGACATCACAGCTCAGTCTGCAGTGGCCACACACCTGCCTTGACTCGCTGCAGGCTCCAGCTGGTTGAACATCACTGAACCCAACCTCTCCAAACTGACACATTTCAGCCAAATTATTTTATCTCTGTTGGGTTTTGGACTATTTCACTTCCTACAAACAATGCAGAAATCCCTGGAAGTCCACTTGGAAATTCAACATTAATGTTGGGCTATCCCTTTGGAAACATTAATTGTCCAACCTAATTTCTTTCTTCTGCTGCTGGAGCAGCACATTCCTCCTTACCCATTGTCACTAATGACAGAACCATAGAGTTGCTTGGCTTGGAAAAGACCTCCAAGACTACTGAGTCCAAGCATCAACCCAGCATCATTAAGCCATGTCCCCAGCTGCCATGGCCACACTATTCTTGAATGCCTCTAGGGATGGTGACTCCACCACCTCCCTGGGCAGCCTGTCCCAATGCCTGGCCACTCCTGCAGCTAAGAAATTCTTCCTAATCTCCAACCTAATCCTCCCCTGGCACAATTTCAGGCCATCTCCCCTTCTTATTTCACCTGATACTGGGGAGAAGAGACTGACCCCCACCTCAGTCCCACCTCCTTTTAGTTGTACAGAGCAATGAGGTCATGTCATGATGTGTTAGGACACGATAGGATGAGCCAACCTTATTATTCCTTTTATTTCAAACATCCTTTTAAAGCTCCTGATTTTGTGTGCTGTTCTTCTCATTCTGCAGGTTTCAACCTTAATTTTGAAGCATTGTTTTAACCAATTATGGAGCTTTTCTCTACAATTAGTGGCTAATGAGTGCTGAGCCCTCATCTCTTTCTCTCCTCCAGAACTCTTACGGCATCAAACTCTTTCACTAAGCCAGTGAACGTTGTTGCCTTTGATTAATGCATTTAAGTGAGTCTGTAAAGCTAATTACACATTTAGGCACTAATTATTGCAGCACTTACAGGTCTTCTGGCTATCACTCCTTTCATAGATTCACAGAATGGTTTGGGTTGGATGGGACCTTAAAGATCATCTAGTTCCAACCCCCTGCCATGGGCAGGGACACCTCCCACTAGACCAGGTTGCTCAAACCTTTTCTCCTGCTTTGTCACTATAGTACATGGATCTAATTCCATCCCAACATCAACCCAAAGCAGCAAAAAGGTAACAGAGCTTCAGACAGAATTAAAAAGAAAGAAGTTGTCCCAAGACTCTTGTTTCATGGACAAGGAATTCTCCTTTCTGAGAAGAACAAAGCCAAGGTTCAAAATGCCTGAATTACCCCCCAAAAGCAGATTGAGTTTTAATCATGTTGGTGGTGACACCACAAAGTTTGCCATCATAAAGACACCTTCACAGAACCCCAGCATGGTGGGGATTGGAAGGAACCTTTGAAGATCATCCAGTCTAAACCCTGTGTTCAAGCAGCTTGCCCAGGATCACAATGGCCAGCTGGGTTTGGAAGCTCTCCAGAGAGAAAACCTCTCTCCAGAGAGAAAGACTCCACAACCTCTCTGGGCAGTCTGGTCCAGGGCTCAAGCACCCTCACACCAAACAAGTTTCTTCTCATCTCCATGGAACCTCCTAGGTTCCAGTTTGTGCCCATTTCCCCTTGCCTGTCGCTGGCCACAATTGAGAAGGATCTGGCCCCATCCTCTTGCCTCCCACAGGTCTCTTGCTGAGCATTGATCAGATCCCCTCTGGGACTGCTCTTCTCCAGGCTCAACAGCCCCAGGGCTCTCAGCCTTTGCTCCTCACAGAGAGGCTCCAGGCCCCTCATCATCTTTGTAGCCTCCACTGGACTCTCTCCAGTAGTTTCCTGTCCCTCTAGAAGTGGGGAGTCAAGACGTGGACCCGGTACTGCAGATGTGGCCTGACTGGGGTAGAGTAAGAGGGGGAGGAGAACCTCACTTGACCTGCTGGCCACAGTCTTCTTCACATACTCTGAAGCTCCCCATCCCTCCAATGGTTGATATCACAAGATGGAGAGACAAAACAGTCCCTCCTCTGCCCCATCCCACTCCTTTGGCCACCCAAGGGGCTCACCACTCCCTGCTGAGGCCATTAGCTTCCACCTAGGCATGAGCTGGGATTTCCTTCCCTACTCTCAAAGCACATCCCGCAGTGCTGGTCACTGACTACAGACCTAGCCACAGCTTTAATATTCTCACTCTATTTACATCCAAGGTATTTTCATAGGCAGAATCAAGGACACTTCACCACCAGGAGATGTTTTATATATATATATATATACACCTCATTCCACTCTTCCTCTTCCTCCATTTATTTTGGTCTTCAGAATTTCATGTTTTGGTGCTTGAAGCCAGGCTGAGCCACCAGGGAAGGACCATTCCTACAAACAGATGCCACTCACAGAGAGGCCAGGAGGTCTTGCATCATTAGATGATGGTGAACTTTGAACTTGTGATTTAGAGGTTGTGTTTGGAGAAGGAGGAGGAGGAAGAGGCAGCACGGATGAGGCTGGGGTGGAAGGAGCTTGACGGAGCCTCTCTGGTGAATTGCCGGTCTGCCCAGCACAGGAATGCTCAGGACTTCAAATCATCTGCAGTCACTTTGAAGCTCCTCTCTCTTAATCTCTCTCTCTCTTTCTCTCCCTCTTTTCCCCCCCCTCACATAGATGAATCATTCATGTCCGCCTTTTTTTTCCCTTCTCCCTCAGAGCTTCCTTTGGAGG
>VXBD01010176.1:38042-56554 GCA_013399975.1 Indicator maculatus
AGGGCGCGGGCAGAGGGGACAGCATCTTTCTCCTGCTCCCCACACGTGGGCTCTGTCCCAGTGCAACAGACAGGCACATGAAGATCCAGTACGGACACTGGGGCTGCCAGCACTCTGGGTTGGACTCTGCCAATGACCTCCTGTCACTCCAAGCAGACAGGCAGGATGAGAGCAAACCAGCAGCTTGGAGAGAAGTTCAGCTCTGGGTAAACGTTCTGCAGAGTGAACTCCAGAAAAAGTCCTTTCTTTCCTTCTTTTGATGTGGCAATGACCTGCAGAGCCTCATGTCCTGCCAGCAGTGCTGAGCTAAGCCCTGCAGACCATTGCACCCTCAGGGAGGGCTGGGGGTGACATTATCTCACTTGAGTTTGGCCTGCTGCATTCTTCTCCTGTCACTTGGCTTTGTGGCCCTCTGAGATGCTCCTGCTCATTTTCTCCTCACTCCCCACAGTTTGCCCCAGAGTTTCCACAGTTGCTCAGCTGTTCCTAGAAGGATCTCAAACCAAGGTGTTCAGCTGGAGACTGTGGTCACAGTTCCATGTGTTCTCCATCCATGCATAGCACTCACTGACTTGTCCCAGGCTGGATACCAAGGGAAAACCCTGGAGTTCCTGCAGCAAAAGCCCAGAAGACACTGGCTGGTCTCATACTTGGTGGCTCAGCTTTCCCTTTTCATAAGCTTCACCCCTCAGAGGCAGGACCAGACCCCACCAAGCAATGGCAGCTGCCACCAGCTCTCTTGAAGTGTGGCTCTCTGCCCACAACCTGCAAGGCTCACACAGTCTGTGCTTGGTTGCCATCATGGGAAAACAGATCCCAGAGACCTTTCTGAGCATTTCTCCACAGAAATCACCTCAAAGAGCAACCATCTCATGCTGAAGCTGGATCCTCTCGCTGGTCCCACGCAGTGGAGGCAGCAAGAGGTTGTATTAATGCCCCATGAATTTCCAGCAACAGGTCAGATGGCATGGTGGTGGCAGTCTGAAGGACTGACTGATCCATTCCATGGAGCATGCAGATTAACTTCATTCTACTCCAAACAGTTGTGGCAACAAGTCTGATCCCCTCAAAGGTGAAGGAACCTGGGTGGGGAACAGCCTGGCAAAGGGATGCTTGCAAACCCAGCAGCCAGCAGCAGGGAGGTGAAATGCAAGAGGCAATTTCAAGCTGGTTCATCACCAGAAGCAGCAGATGCTGCCTCCACTCCTTCCTCCATGATCATGGGTGCAGCTCTCCAGGTCTCTACCCATTTCTCTGATCCAGCTCTTACCTCTGGCATGAGCATCCTTACCATGAAGGATTGTTTTGCCCAGTCCAGTGCCAGCTCTCTCCGATCTCAGCATCAGAGGTGATGGGCAAAGAGATTGTCCCACCCCAGCTGACACCACTAGCTGCCACAAAGCCATCCCAGTGGAGAGAGACCCCAACCACTGCCCTTCTCCTCTGTTGAATGGGAATCATTTGGCAGCCACACAGGGATTAGAGCCTGGCAGTGCTGGAGATCATTGAGCCACGGAATTGATTGGGTTGGAAGGGGCCTTAAAGATCATCTGCCTCTGTTTCTGGGATGCTCTGTCCCTGGGAAGAGAGCCAGGATAAGATCCAGACACCAAGTGTGCCTGGTAGGCCATTGATGGTGGGAAATCTCTTCAGAGTAAAGAGATGGGCAGCAACCTGGCTTCACAGAACCCCAGGCTGGTTTGGGTGGGAAGGGACCTTTAAAGGTCACCTAATCCACCCCCCTGCAGTCAGCAGGGGCAGCTGCAACCAGAGCAGATTGCTCAGAGCCACAAACAACCTGACCTGCAATGGTTCCAGGGATGGGACATCTCCCACCTCTCTGGCACACCTGGGCCAGGCTCTCCCCACCCTCAGTGTCAAACATTTCTCCCTTCTCTCCAGTCTGAACCTCCCTCTGAGTGCAAACTATCAGCCTTGTCCTGTCACAAGAGGCCCTGCTCAAAAGCCTGTCCCCACCAAAGATGTTACATCTGCACCCCAGAATGTCACCAATGTGGGAGCTGGAAGGGACCTCTCAAGATCATCCAGAGTCCAACAAGCCCTGTTAAAATATCTGTCACCATCTTTCTTCCCAACCTCTTCTCCTTTAATCCTTGGGGGCTGCTGGCAGAAGGAGGTTCCTGGGCAGGGTGGTTCTGGTTGAGACTCTGTGCTTGAGGGCAGGAGGTTAATTAGGTAGCAGGGTAATGAGGAGTCATTAAATCTGCCTGCTCCAGACTGTTAGCATAACAAGGGCAGCCCAAGAAGGTCAGGGCTGGGATTCTTGTTTTCCCCTCGCCTTCAATTAACCTTTCCATGTTTTTGTGACACTCTGGACCTCAGAGATGGCTTCTGGGTGTCTCCAGGAGGCTGTTAATGAGCAGAAGACAGAAACAAACTTCACTTTGAAGCCACCAGCATGATCTGCTGGGTGTCCAGCTTAAACTAAACAGGCAGGACCCAGCTCACCCTTTAAGCACTGCCACTGTCCCATCAAAGTTGGAGATGATGAAGAAGGTTCTTGAGGTTCATCTCCAATTGTTATTCTGCTCCTGCTTCCAGCTCAAGAGGAAGGCACTGAGGGCTCAGCTCAGCCACCACCACCACCAGAGAGGTCTCTTTGCTCTGCACCAGGCAGTGTCCCCTAAAGGCCACCCATAGGTGGGTTGGTAGGAGGAAGGTGTTCCCACCATCATACCTACACACCTCAAGTTGTTGGGCAGTCAGCCATCAAGGGTCAGTGAGGTGTCCACAGGGCAGCTGAGCCTCAGTAGGTTGGAGCCCCCATTAATTAACCAGCAGGGCTGGGACCTTCCTCACCTAGCTTTGGGTGAAGCCAGTAGATCTGTAGGACATACATGAAGAGCAGGCACATCAAGGAGTCATGATGGGAAAGCTTTGGCTACCTCACCACCTGGGAAGGGTTACTCCATCCATGCTGACACCACCTGCACGACTGGGGCAACACCTCAGCAGGACCAAACCACACAGGATGGGGAACAGTTGCCTGGCTACAGGATTCAGATCTTGTAATATTGACTAACCCACAGAAGAGGCCTACCTGAGGTCTTCAAAGACTTCCTTCTGTCCCCATGGGCTGGAGGTAATTTCCTTCTCTTGAAGAGGACAGATAAACTTGTCCAGGTTTGACAGGCTGCACCCTGCCATAGGAAGAACTTGGCATGAAAAGGCTTTGCAAAAGATTTGGAGGTACCCTCTGGAGGTGCCCTCTGGAGGCCAGGACACCTCCAGACCAGTGGATTGTGAGAACAAGGTGGACAACCATCAGGTTAGGTAGAGTTGGTTGTGGGTAGAAGCAAGATGAGGGACTGAAGGCGTCCTGAGATCACAGAACCATTGTCAGGGTTGGAAGGGACCCCAAAGATCATCTATTTCCAACCCCCCTGCCATGGGCAGGGACACCCTCCACCAGATCAGGAGATGCCCTGTTGCAGAAGGGTTTTTTAGATGTGAAGAGCACATGAGGAGGATCAGAGATGAGTGATGGTGGCTTCCAGTGAAGGAGACAGAAAAGAGTCAGGAAAGGTCCAGGTGATCTTCTAACTGTGAAAGGGTCCCTGGCTCAGTGTGGGAAGTGTTGTCTTCTCCTATAGCTTTTTATCACAGCACCAAGACACTCAGCACTTGGCTCTCATCTCATCTACTCTTGGTGCTCTTTCCTTCCCCCATCTCTGGCCTACTTACACATGGGTGGTGAGACTCTTGTGGCATCCCAGCTCCTTCCTTCTGGAGGCTGTCTCAGAGCATGCAGGGCTGTCCCACCTGCTAGCAAAGTGAGTATTGTCAGGGTCTGCAGTGCTCTCATTGGTGGAGAAACATCTCAGCATGCAGGAACCTCCCACTATCATGTGTTCTTCAGAAAAGGCCAGCATCAGCTACTGCCCATAACACAGAATCTCAGTGCAGTGGGGTGGGAAGGGACCTCTGGAGATCATCCACTCCAACCCCCTGCTCAAGCAGGGGCACCCACAGCAGCTTGCCCAGGATCACAATGGCCAGCTGGGGTTGGAAGCTCTCCAGAGGAGATTCCACAACCTCTCTGGGCCACCTGCTGCAGGGCTCTGAGCCTTCACAGCAAAGATGTTTCTCCTGATGTTGAGGTTCTCCTTTCCCATCTCAAACACCAAAGGAGATCCTGTGGGTGACAAACAAGAAGCATCCACAAGAAAAAAAAAAAACACACTTCCTCTCAGAAGTCCAGAGCAGCAAGATGCACATTGCACAGCTCCTGTGTGCAGGAGCCCACAAAGCTCCCCAGATGACAGCATTGCAGAAGCCTTAGATGAGGCATTGGAACCATTTTTATTACCCAAGCCCTCAAAAAAAACCCCAACACCACCACCACAACCCACCCAAAGCATGGCCTTCAACTCTCCTGCTTCTAGCAGTTAGTGGAGCAGGAGGAGGCTTCCCAAGACAGGATGTCCCCACCACACACTGTCCTGAACTCCAGCACAAGATGGGCTGGCAGTGGTGGCCCACCCTGGGGTAAGGCTGCAGTCACATGCACTGCTTGTGAGCCAGCAGCTCTGCTGGGACGTGCAGCCCTCCACAGAGGGCCAGTGTCTCCTCACACAGAGCCCCCATTGAGGAGCCTCACATGAAACCAGTCAGCCCTCACATGTGTGACTGGGGCTGGCCCCAGGCCATCCTTCTTTTAGAAGCCATCTCCTTTTTATCTCCCCCCCTGCAGTTTTACTCCAGCTCCACTCCAGCAGGATGCAAACCTTCTCTGAGCCCCTCCATCAACCCATGTCACTTGACTCACCCTAGGCTCTGGGGCCAAGTTTGATGTTGCCTCCTTCAGCTCATCCCCTCCAGCATGATGGTGGCAGAGCACTGGAACAGGCTCCCCAAAGGAGTTGTGGAGTCTCCTTCTCTGGAGACTTTCAAGCCCCATCTGGATGCATTCCTGTGTGACCTGTGCTGGATTCTATGGTCCTGCTCTGGCAGGGGGGTTGGACTTGATGATCTTCAGAGGTCCCTTCCAACCCCTAACATCCTGTGAGCCTGTGACAAGATGATCATTCTGTTTGGGATAGGCACTTGTAAACAATGAGTAGGACACTGGTAACCCTGGTAGTTCTCCTCAATGTCCTACTCATTGTTTCCAAGTGCCAATTGCATCCAGAATGGTGTCCTGTCTTTGGTAACTCTGGTAATTCCCCTCCAAGAAAGGATAAGGTGACAATTCTGGCTGGGATGGACACTTGTGAGCAAGGAGGAGGACACTGAGGAGAGCTACCAGGGTTACCAAAGGACAAGGTGACCCTGGAGAGCTCTCAGGGTTACCAAAGAAAGGACAAGGTGACCATTTTGCTTGCAATGGACACTTGGAAACAATGAGTAGGACATCAAGGAGAGCTGCAAGGGTTACCAAAGAGACTTGGAGGTTGGCAGCATTAACTTCAGGAGTAAAAGGACTTGATGCTGTTGGCATGAAGATGACCTCAGGGGGATTTAAATGGGATGAGGACTTCTGTGGGTGAATGGATGGATTTCTGACAGCTGATTTGTCCAAAAGGCTCAGATTCTCTTTTGGGGATTTCCAAAGGCAGAGATTTCTTCCTTGTCTTTGACATTCATGGACTTGCTTTTCCCCTTGGGTTTCAAAGTGTGATTTTGAAGCCAGCACATGCTTGACCTGGTCACTTGCAAGTTAGCCACCACCTGCTCTTCAGGGCTCACTGCTCAGCTGGCTACCAAGCTGTTGAGTTATCAGTGACCAGCAAAGCCCAGCATGAAGTAGTCCTTGAATTTCTCACTGTATCTTTGGCTTTTCCTCACTTTCCCCAGAATCCAACCAAAGCTCAGAAGAGAAGGGTGTCCTCTCATGTCAGGAGAGGTGATACACACTTGGGTTTTCCTTGTTCTTCTTACTCCAAAGGTGTTTTCCACTCCCTCTGAGGCATTCTGCTCTTCACTCTTTGACCTCATCACTGTAACCAGGCAGCTGCAGCAAGGGGGGTGGTTGGACATGGAGAACCACATCAGACTCGCTCCTCCCCATAACTTTAAGAGTCCAAATTCCATGTTGTTGACCCAAGCCATCTCCCACTATGTTTCCTCATTCCTATTTCCTGGAAAGGTCAACAGTGCTTGAAGAAGATGAAGCCCACACTGGTGGCTCTTCAGGAAGAGGCCACTAATCCTTCTATAATTAACTGCAGTTCTTTCAGGAGCAATGACCTATCTGGCCAAGCTTTATCTCAGCAGCTTGTTAAGCAGAGTGAGGGAGTGAGAGGTAGGAGACACCACTGAGCTGTGAGGCACTGGGACAGGCTGCCCAGGGAGGTGCAGGAGTCATCATCCTTGGAGGTGTTCAAAAAAACATAAGTAGATGTGGCACTTTGGGATATGGTCCAGCGGTCATGGTGGTGCTGGATGAGAGGTTGGACTTGATCTGAGAGGTCTTCTCCAGCCTTAATGATTCTGTGGTTCTGCTCCTCTGCTGGTATTGTCCTGACCAAGTCAATGGTGATTTGCACCAGCTGACAGCCAGTCTCCAACTGCCATGATCACAGGAGGGTCTGGGGATCTCCTCAGTTGCTTGGCATGAAGTGGCTGGATCTCTGCTAGGATTTGCTTTGGCTTTTAATTCCCTGTAGTCAATGTGGTCAGTCCAAACAACTTCAGTGGAACAGATGCCTCAGAATACATGACAAGTAAAATATATGAAAACCCCTTTGGACATTAAACCAAACCCCAAATCCACAATCATTTCCCACCAAATCCCAACGAGGGCAAGAGGAACTTTGCCAGCAGACCAGGAACACTTCCACGAAGGGTTTAAGTTTTGATAAGAAACAAGAGTGGTGGAGAAGGGGAAATAAATCAGAAACCCCAAGTTAACCTAAGTCTTCCAAAGGCTCTATGAGGAAATCCCCAGTAGATGTAGCACAGAAAGGGCACACTCACAGGATGGTAGAGGTTGGAAGGGACCTCTGGAGATCAAGTCCAACCCCCCTGCCAGAACAGGACCATAGAATCCAGTACAGGTCACGCAGGAACACATCCAGATGGATCTTGAAAGTCTCTAGAGAAGGAGACTCCACAACCTGCCTGGGGAGCCAGTTCCAGTGCTCTGTGACCCTCACAGTGAAGAATTTCCTCCTCATGTTGAGGTGGAGTCTCCTGTTTATATCCTTTCCCAGTGCTTTCCTACATCCTTCCCTACAAAGCTGAAGGCTGGAGACTTCTCAGACTTTCCATCTCTTGACACTGCCAAGTTGAGCTGAACCCCAGGGTAATGCTTGGTAGATACTTCCATCTATCTCAAGAGAATCCTTAGGATTTGGGGGGGTTTCTGGAGAAACCAGGTCAGGATCAGCATCTCCCATCACACCTGTTTCAGCAGCACATCCACAGTTTGAGACCTTCTTAACAGGTCCCTCCACTCATGAGGGGTGCAGTTATTATAGAATCATAGAATTGTCAGGGTTGGAAGGGACCTCAAGGATCAGCCAGTTCCAACCCCCCTGCCATGGGCAGGGACACCTCACACTAGATCAGGTTGCCCAGAGCCACATCCAGCCTGCCCTTAAAACCCTCCAGGGATGAGGCTTCCACCACCTCCCTGGGCAGCCTGTGCCAGTGTCTCACCACCCTCATGGGGAAGAATTTCTTCCTAACATCTAATCTGAATCTACCCATTCCTATTTTTGTTCCATTCCCCCTAGTCCTATCATTACCTGACACCCTAAAAAGTCCCTCCCCAGCTTTCTTTCTCCTGAACTCTGGTGGCTTGCAGCCAGGGCTGTCCTCTAAAACATCTGAAGATGCCAAGAGACTTCTGCTCATCTCAGCCCTGGTCTATCACACGTCCAGCAGGAAGTCACATACACACCAGCACCCTCAGCCCTGACACCAGCACAGAGAGGACAGCTTTCAAAGAGAAGAAGCTGGCAAGCTTCCCTTTCTGCTTGTGTGATGAAACTGTCCATGCCTCAGAAGACAGAGCTGCAGATGTCCTGTCATCTCCAGCCAGCTTGGCTGCACTGGGCCTCAGCTGATAAGAGAGTAATGAGCAGAGAAAACATCAAGCCTGGGGTCAGTGTGGGCTCGTGGGAACAGCAGGGATCTGGCTGTGCAGGACAGCCAATTCCTGGGACAACTCCTGCTCCAACAGGAAGGACAAGCCCCAGCACCCCAAGCCTATTCCCCCCCTCAGCCCCCCTGACTGGTGGGAAGGGCTGTGGCTGCATGCAGCAGAAGCAAATGCTCCAGCAATGTCTGCTCTCTAGCCCCCAGAGAACATCAGCAGAGCCTGGGGAGATCCAGCCTGAAACTGCTGGAGGCTTCATCGTGTGTTGTCCATGCAAGATCACCTCTTGGGCTGGTCCAGGTCAGGGGTGGGATTGCTGAGTCCTGGTGGACAACAAATTTACCATGAGCCAGTAATGTGCTCTTGGGGCCAAGAAGGCCAGTGGGCTCCCAGGGTGCATGAGGAAGAGTGTGGCCAGCAGCTCAGGGGAGGTTCTCCTCCCCTCTACTCTGCCAGAGCACTGGGTCCAGTTGTGGGCTCCCCAGTTCAATAAGATAAGGAACTACAGGAGAGGGTCAAGATGGGACTGTCTCAGAGTGGGAGAGTCAGGGAGGGAATGGGGAGACATCCAGGATGCTGAAGCAGGGCAGGAGGGCAAAGAAAATGAGAGATGCAAAGGGGTAAAACAGACAACAAGGTGGTCACCAGGATAGAGCCCATTGCTTCCTTAAGGTGAGCTCAGGAGGCCAACCTGGATGTAGCTTCTCCCTCTAGAGACAGGTTCCACACACACATCCCTCAGCCACAAAGTTCTCCTCCCCATCTCACCTCTACCACAGGGCATCCTCCCACCACCAGGGCACCACAAAGACCAGCAGGTCCCTCAAGGACAAGGAGCCAAGGGGCTAGAAGTACCCAAGCAAGGTGAGCAGAGCAGGACTGTGCCAACCAAGAGTTGAAATAATTTGGTAATCTTCTGGTGACACCTTGAAATCAAATCAGCCTAGGGACAGCTCAGCAGAGCCCATGGTCAAGCAGGAGCACAAGTAGGAGCACAATTGAGACTGCCTGAACTTAAATAGGACACCAGGGCTCGTGAGTGTAGGTGGAGAGCTCAGGTGAGCCTGCTCAGGGTCATTAAGACCAATTTGTGTCCTAATGGTCCTGAGAGCCATGACCAGCCCAGGGTCAACAGCTGCCTTCATTCTGCAAGGAGGGTCAAATGAGCCTGTAAATGTCCAGATGTTAGGGAGGAGCAAGATGAACCTCTGAAATGGTTCTTCATCTGATCCCACACAAAAACTCGGGCACAAGTGACTCTTGTGGGACATTCCATACTCCTTTATCTGCAGGAGCTTCATGCTGGGAGCAGAAGAAGGCTTTAAGGGCTGCTGTGTCAGTGGCTTTGCCTAGAAAGCTACCAACGTGTTCCACAGCTGGTGAAGCTGTGAGGGATGGATACTCTGGACCATGAAGATGCATAGATCACACCTCAGACACAAGACCATGGGACTTGGCTTTACTTTGCTGCTGCAGCTTTAAGGATTTAGAAGTTAGCTTCCCTGGGATGGTTTACTCCAAGATGGGCAGGAGGGGTGGAAATCAAAGGCCAGGAACAACTTCCATGGTTAGCTCAGAGCTCTGGAGAGATCCTTCCTGTGGATGTCTCAAACTGGGAGTGCTGGACCTAAAGTTACTGCCAAAGAGAATCCCAGAGTGCACAGAGAGCCAACTTGGCATGTCCTCTTCAACATGGAAGGGCAGCTGGTGCAGGATGGACTCACAGAATGGTTTGGGTAGGAAGGGGCCTTCAAGGTCATCTAGTTCCCCCTCCCCTGCCATGGGAAGGGACACCTTCCACTAGACCAGGCTGCCCAAGGCCCCATCCAGCCTGGATCCCAGGACGCTGCTGCTCGCCTCCATGGTGCTGTGTTTCTGGTTGCTGCTGGGTTGCACCATGGCTTATTTCAGAAGGTTCTGATCATTGAAGTGACCCTTGACATTCCTGGGGGTCTCCAGAGGGGGCTGAAGCCACCCCTTGTCTCCAGCAGAACAAAAAGTCCCATTCATTCCCCCATCACATGCAGAAGTGTGGCTGTCCCAGAATAGGGCTGCAGGACACCTCCCCACTGGGGTCAGGAGGAGAGGAGGCTTGTGGGAGGAGAGCCCAGGGGAAGCTGCAGCCCTCCCAGGAGGCCAAAGGGTTAAAGGAGCCATCAGCCAATGCACCTTGACTCCTACCAAGGTGCAGATGAACTACCTGAGGGGCACAGCTCCTGAGCTGTATGGGGATCAGAGGGGCAGAGTCACTTAAAGAATGGTAGGAGGTCACCTCCTGAAGCCTTTCAAAGACCCCAGATGGTAATGAACTTGTTTGCCATCACCCTGACCCAGACCAAAGGCCCAGTCTCAGTGTCACAGGCACCACCAAGGTGCAGAAATGCTTCACTGAGGTCCAGGGTTACCTTTGGGGCACATTTGCAAGTCGGAGACATCTGTGAGCACTACTGACCAAAAGAGGAGGGGACCAGCTGGCTGCCCCTGCAGCAAGGTCAGGGATGAGTTGTACCCTTCCAGCCCTGAGCAGCAGCTGGCTTTACCCTCCATTTCCATCTTCTGGGGTTCATGTGGCCTGCCACGAGCTGAGATGAGATGGGCAAAGGAAGACTGGAGCTGGGTCTGATGACTACATGGCAATGTGAGCAAAGCAAGTGAGAAGCAAGCTCCTCAAGCAGACTCCAAAAGTAGCTTTCTCCACCCAAAAAAAGGCATCAAGAGAGAGCTACAAATAGAACATTCAGCCTAAGAACAACCCAAGAAAACCAGATCCCTCAACACCTGCTCACCACCCACATTGCTCCTGGCACCTTGTTGGACCAAAGTGCTGCTGGGGACATACCTGTCCAGGCACATCTCAGTCTGCAGAGCAGACATCTGCCAAGGCTTGAGAAGACACAGAGAGATGGGAGGGGGACAGATCCCTAAGATGGACTCTCCAGTTTGGGATGCTTAGTAGGATGGAGAGAGAAAAGTCTGAGTGGAAGTTTGTTCTCTGTTCTTTTGAGCTAGGAGTCATCTCTGGTGGATTTTCCACACTTCTGGTTCATCACATCTTCAAGGAACCATGCAAGTGATTCAATGGAGAAGAACAGAGAAGGAAGAAAGTTCCCAAACACCCAGCAGGGATGATCTCTGCCCTGTTTACAATCCCTGGCCACAGAGAAAAGTTGGGCTGGTCAAGTTCTCATTGGCCTCTCCTCAAGATGAGAGGGAATCTGAACCATCTTGTGCCTATAACAGGGTATGTCCCAGAGTCCCAGCATGAAGGGGGTTGGAAGGGACCTCTGCAGATCATCCAGCCCAACCTTTCTGCTCAAGCAGGGGCACCCACAGCAGCTTGCCCAGAATCACAATGGCCAGCTGGGTTTGGAAGCTCTCCAGAGAAGGAGACTCCACAACCTCTCTGGGCAGCCTGCTCCAGCACTCCAGCACCCTCACACCAAAGAATTTTCTCCTCCAGTTCAGGTGGAACCTCCTGGGTTCCAGTTTGTGCTCATTGACCCTTGTCCTGTCCCTGGGCACCAGATAACAAAGGTTCCAGTTGACGCTGACAGCAGGACAAGGGCTGATGGTTTGGAATCGAAGAGGGAGATTCGGACTGGAGAGAAGGGAGAAATGTTTGACACTGAGGGTGGTGAGAGCCTGGCCCAGGTGTCCCAGAGAGGTGGAAGATGTCCCTCCCTGGCACCATTTTGGGTCAGATTGTTTGGGGCTCTGAGCAACCTGCTCTGGTTGCAGCTGTCCCTGCTGACTGCAGGGGGTTGGACTGCATGAGGTTTAAAGGTGCCTTCAACGCAAACCATTCCAGGATTTGTTGAAAATGAGGCTTGTTCCTGCCCAGCACCTCCAAGAGCACCTCTTTTCCTCTGCCCCCTCTGCCAGAGGACACATCCTTTCCCCAAGGCTTGCTGTGCTCATCTTTCTGCTGAGCCCCTCGAAGGCAGGGCATGGAGCAGCTGGCTTTACACACCCTGGGCAGAGGTGTCTTTGATGTCTCCTCTCCCTGAAGGTGGTGGGGGCTGCAGCTTCCTTCACCAAAGCAGAGCCATGAAGCCTCTCCAAGCCCATTCCTTCAATGTTTGTAGCAGCCAGCAGCCTTCCCCCAGCTCTCTCCTCCCTCCTCCTCCCTCCTTCCTCCTCCCTTTCCTCCAGCTTTATTTGTTTATTATTATTATTTTTGTCTCCTTGGGGCTGTCCCACGTTGCTCCTCCTTCACCCTCCTCCTCCATCCCCACCCTTCACCCATTGGCTGTGGGGCTGCTCTTGGGGTGGGGGGGAGGAAGCTCCACGATTTTCTATATAACCCCTGGGGACCTCAGGCAGTCACCAGAAGCAGAAACATTCCCCTGAGCACCAACCCAGGCAGGAAAGCAAACCCCAGGATCTACCACGCTTCAGTTGTCCCAGGCCCTGCAGCACATGTCCAGCTGCCCATGTGGGGGGATGGAGCTGTGAGAGAAACTCATCTGAGGAGCATCCAGCCTCGGTGGTGATGAGGAAGGTAACAACTCCAGTGAGCATCTTTGCTCTTCCATGTGTTGGTTTGCAAACAAAATGATTTCTTGCTTCTGGGTGAGGTTTTGTTGCATGATTTTCGGGTCCACCCCAACCTGGGGGAGATGCTGAAGGGACCACAGTGCCTGTGCAAGGTCCAGCTGGTGGGCAGGGAGGAGGTGCAGAAGTAACCCAGCACACCTCAGTGGGGGAAGTGCTTCTGCTTATGGAGCAGGTTGTGTTCAGGGCAGGGAGGAAGCTGGGAGTGGTGTCATTGTCCACCTTTCTCCCCCCTTTCCCCCACCCATGGCATTTCTGCTGCAGGAGAAGTTCATCTGCAGAAAAGGTCCATTTGGTGGGGTTAGTCAGGCAGCAGAACCCAAGGGGAGATGCTCTTGAGGACAGCCAGCCCTGTCCAGGCAGGACAAAGCAGGCATCATGCCATGGTGGGAGAGACTGCCTTGAGATGAAGATGCCTCCTGAGCTGGGGTGGGCTCTGCTGGGCTTCCAGACAAGAGGAATCCCAAGCCCCTCACCCCATGCATGGCACCTTCCAGATGAAAGCAGGTTGTGTCAGGGTCATGACAATGGTCTTCAGCTCTTCTCCACTCTGGCAATGTTCTTTGAAGTCCATGTCCTGACTCCAGTGGTTTCAGCTGAGTTTTGGACTCATCACAGCATCAAGGACATTTCCACTTTCATGTGTCTAAGCTAAGAGCCCCAGCCAGGCAAGTGGAATGGGGATTCCTTCAGGTGGGATGCGGATTCTTTCAGATGGGAAGGAGTTGGAGATGCCATCAGGTGGGTTGGGAATGTTCCTTTCAGGCACCAAGTCACATCCTCAGATGCTCAGCAACAGGAGCAAATCACAGAGGATTTTAGCTCATGCAGTGCTGGCTTTGGCTTCCCATCTTCTGGGCAGTGAAGAAGCTTCTTGATGCTCCCATGCCTCAGTTTCTCAGCCCATTTGAGAAAGGGTTGGAGATGTGAAAGGCAGCTTGGAGGAGCAGGAGGGAAGGGCCTGTTGAGGAGGAGCAAACAAAGCTTCTCTTTCACCAAAGTGCTGGGTTCTAAGGCAGGATGGAGGAGAAGGGATCTTGTTCTTCAGTGCTGTGGAGGGGACAGGCAGGATCCATTGAGCTGTGTCCTGTGATAGTCACTCACATGACTTTGTTGTGTTGAGTTGATGGTTGGACTTGATGACCTCAGAGGTCTTTTCCAAACAAAGTGGTTTTGGGAGTCTCTGAGACCTTTTGCCAAACACCCAGAGGCCAAATGTTCACATCAGGCTTGTAGTCCTGGATCGAGGAGAGCAGAAGGCACAGGAGGTGACTTTCAGTGGTTCCCAGTGACAGGACAAGGGGCAGCAGGCTTAAACTGGAACCCAGGAGGTTCCATCTGAACTGGAGGAGAAACTTCTTTGACCAGATGGGATCTCATCTGGAGTTATTTCTGATCACTCTGATGAAGGACTTTCTCCAGAATTCCTTTCATTCAGTCTCACAGGATCTTAGAATCCCAGCATGGTGAGGGTTGTGAGGGTCTTCTGGAGATCATTCAGTCCAACCCCTGTGCTCAAGCAGAGCCACCCACAGCAGCTTGCCCAGGATCACAATGGCCAGCTGGGTTTGGAAGCTCTCCAGAGAAGGAGACTCCACAACCTCTTTGGGCAGCCTGCTGCAGGGCTCCAGCACCCTCACACCAAACAAGTTTCTCCTCCAGTTCAGATGGAGCCTCCTGGGTTCCAGTTTGTGTCCACTTCCCCTTGCCCTGTCTCTGGGCACCACTGAGAAGATTCTGGCCCCATCCTCTTGCCCCCCACCCTTCATCCTCTTAGCTCTTACTGAGCATTGATCAGATCCCCTCTGGGGCTGCTCTTCTCCAGGCTCAGTGGCCCCATGGTTCTCAGCTTTTGCTCCTCACAGAGATGTTCCTCCTTCCTCTGCAAACCAAGTTCTCTCCCTTGTCTCTTTCTCCATCTGCAGGTCCAACCAAGACCCAAGCAAGGACGTCCCATGGGCATTATGAAGACCTCTGCAGCCAGCTTTGCTGTTCAGGTGTCCATGGCAAGGATCCCAGCTCCCACAGCTCTGGCTGTTCTCCTCACCTGCCTCTTCTTGGGGGCACAAACCCAGACCCCAAGAGCTTTCCAGGAGAGCACCATCCCCTTTGAGCTGCTGAACCAGGAGCAGGCTCACAGTCCGGTCCAGTCAAGCCTGTTCCAGGATGCCAAGTTGTCCAACCACTCGGAGAACCTTCCCAGGAGCATCAGCTCTGAGCCCCCCCTGCTGCCTGTGTGTGTCAAGCCTGCAGACATCAGACACATCTTCAAGTACATCAACACCATCGTGTCCTGCACCATCTTCATCGTGGGCATCATCGGCAACTCCACGCTCCTGAGGATCATTTACAAGAACAAGTGCATGAGGAATGGGCCAAACGTCCTCATTGCCAGCTTGGCACTTGGAGACCTTCTCTACATCCTCATCGCTCTGCCCATCAATGTTTATAAGGTAGGTTCCACGTGGAACAAGTTCTGCAGCAGCCTGGGGATTGCAGGGATGGGATCTGCTCCCAGTTTGGTGGCCTGGCCAATATCTCCTCTGTTTTGCAGGCTCCATGTGGGTAGAAGGTGGTAGAAGCCTCATCCCTGGAGGTTTTCAAGGCCAGGCTGGATATGGCTCTGGGCAACCTGATCTAGTGTGAGGGGTCCCTGCCCATGGCAGGGGGGTTGGAACTGGATGATCTGTAAGGTCCCTTCCAACCCTAACAATTCCACGATTCTATGTCTGCAGGGGATGGGGGGAGGGTGTTTGTGTGCTCCAAAGGATGAGGAAAACATAAACAAAGAGTTCAGAGAACAATTCCTGGGGCTGCAGAGGTGTTCTCACCCACAGCTGTGTTATGGACACACACACAAGCACACAGCCTTCCAGATCTTCTAAATCCCACTTAAAATCACACAAATTAAGTCATCTGCAGTCTCCTGAGGTTACAACCTGATGTTTATTTCAGCTGCCCCCAAATTATTGTCCACTGAGGCCACCTGTCCCACCAGAGTTCAGCCTTAAGCACAGATCTTCTTTATCCTAGCTGAAGGTAAAGGCTCACCAAGGAAGGAGGAAAATGGCTGTGCTACAAACCAGGGCTTCTGTCAGAGCCACCATCCCTAAATGGAAGAGAAGAGAGATGATAGATGCCCTCAGGAGAACCTGAGATCTGCACTGGGGCAGGATGGGTGGCAGGAGGAGAAGGAAAAGGGTGGATTTAGCTTGAGTGTAAGGAAGAAGTTCTTCACTGTGAGGGTAGTGAGACACTGGAACAGGTTACCCAGGGAGGTTGTGGATGCCCCCTCCCTGGAAGTGTGCAAGACCAGGTTGGATGAGGCCTTGAGCAAGCTGGGCTAGTGGGAGGTGTCCCTGTCCACGACAGGAGGGTTGGAACTAGATGATCTGTAAGGTCCCTTCCAACCCAAACCATTCCATGACTCCATGCAATTTGAAGCAGGAAGAAGGTGGATATCATCTGACAATGACAACAGCCAGGGGTGGCTGGTAGAAGGTCTCCAGTTGCTGTGTCTACATAACCTTGCCAGACTTTGTTTCAGGTGGCACCTTTTTTCCCTCTGAAAGCCTCCCAAAGCCCATCCTGGCATTCAGGATTCAGATCCACCCCAACCCCCACCAAGATATGGATGTAGAACCTAACATTTGCATCATCCTTCCAGCTATGTGTTAACTCCTCTCCCAACAAGGGAGATGAACAGTTCCCAGTACAACACAAAACACCAGAGACCTCACACTGTGTGATCCTGGTGGAGGTGACCTCAGGGTGCTTTCAGCTGCTCTTTGTGGGCTTCTCACACCTTGTGGGCTTCTCATGCGTGGTGGCCAACCACCTCCTGTTATGGGATGCTGGACACAGTGTCCTGAAGCAGCCTGGTGACCCTTTGGTTCTTCCCCAGCTCCTGGCAAAGGACTGGCCCTTTGGTGTCCAAGTCTGCAAACTGGTCCCCTTCATCCAGAAGGCTTCAGTGGGCATCACTGTGCTGAGTCTTTGTGCTCTCAGCATTGACAGGTAAGAGACAACTTCTGCCTTGCCCAGCCTGGCCCATATCTGACTTTGCTACTGAGAACATCAGGGTCACCAGGACTATCTGTCCCTTCATGGTAACCAGAAGACAGGCCACAGGAAGGCTTGGTCTGCAGGCTTGGTAGGAGATGAGGACAGGACCCCATTCAGACCAGGATGTCCTGTTGTGAAGAGCTGAAATCCAACAGGGGTCAGAGTTTAAATCCTGCTGGAAAAGGTGGAGGAACACCTGCTGGGGTGGTGGGAAAGGGTGGCACCTCCTCAATGGCAAGTAGACATTGGCCATGGGTAGCTACCATCACATTCATCTGCTGGCCTCTTTTATCTGATCTTTCCCATCCCACTGAAGGGGAAGGTTCAGGAGGGGGAAGGCATAAGAGAAAGGGGCTTTGGGGACATCTAATCTGGACCTTCTTGACACCTTCCTGACAGTTGCTTTCTTGCATGTTGGGCAGGTACCGAGCAGTGGCATCCTGGAGTCGGATCCAGGGAATAGGAATCCCCATGTGGAAGGCAGTGGAGGTGATGCTGATCTGGGTGGTGGCCATTGTCCTTGCAGTCCCTGAAGCCATTGCCTTCGATATGGTGGAGCTCAGCTACTGGGAACAACACCTGTGGGTGTGCATGCTGGCCTCAGAGCAGAAATCCAGCTTCATGATGGTAGGTACCCTGTCCCACCCCAACTGGGCATCCTCCAGCCTCAATTATAGGATTGGATGCTTCTGCAGATGGCTTCTAATTAGATTGGATGCTTCTGTAGATGGCTTCTCCTGGCTTTCAGGGTGAACACAAGGACAGCAGCAGCAGCCCCAGCATTGTAGTGACATGGGGCAGACTTGTTTTGAATGTGGGGCCAGAAAACAGGCAGCTGGTCCTTGGGCATGGAATCACAAACGGTTTTGGGTTGGAAGGGACCTTAAAGATCATCTAGTCCAACCCTCCTGCCATGGGGAGTGACATTTCCCAATAGACCAGGTTGCTCAAGGTCCCGTTGAACCTGGACTCGAACACTTACAGGGAAGTGTTAAGCTGTGTTGTCTTCACCATCCACATCAGAAGATCATGACACATGGTTCAGACCCCACCACACTGTCCCAGAGCATCTCCACGACCAGTCTGTGTGGGTAACCTTTATCACAGGGTCATCTCAGGGTGGTCAAGGGAATGAAGACTCTTGGAAAGCTTCAGATCTTAGCTCAGAGAAGCTCCTTGCAACCGTTTCTTGTACAAGATTGGGCTGGCAACCAGATGGAAACCAACCTGGGGAGAAGATCATCCCATGTGCAGGTAGCACAGGAGCTGTGCCACACACCTCAGGTAGACACCTTCAGACATCAGCAGGGGCTGAGAAAGGCCAGCATCAGGGCTTGGGTCAGTTCATGCCCCAGTTCCCCTGCTCCCCTTTCCCCAGTTCCCAGCTGCTCTCTCTTCTGCCTGCAGTTCTACCGTGACGTTAAGGACTGGTGGCTTTTTGGCTTCTATTTCTGCCTCCCCCTGGTGTGCACTGGCATCTTCTACACCCTGATGTCCTGTGAGATGTTGAGCAAGAGAAACGGCATGAGAATTGCTCTGAATGACCACATGAAACGGGTAAGAAAACCAGGATGGGAGAGAGACTGCTGGTTCCCAAGGAGGAGGGAGGGCTGTCGATGGAGACAATATGGACCTCTTCCTCTGGAGAACACAGACCTGTTCCTCTGGAGGACATGTATGATCTGATATAATCCCACAGTGGTCGACAGATACTGGTGCAGTGATGCAAAAGCAAGGATCAAACCAGGGAGATGGGCCTTCAGCTCGAGAATCCCCAGACTAGCCAGGGACAACCCAAGGCTAGTCCACGAACCAGCTGGATTTTCAG
>VXBD01010181.1:0-32866 GCA_013399975.1 Indicator maculatus
TCTCAGTTGTGAGTGTCACCTCTCAATTGTGTCACTTCTCAATTGAGTGTCACATCTCAGTTGTGTCACATCTCAAACTACTAGAGACCAAGGAGGAGAAAGATCTGTGCTTGCTTCTTGTGGCCTCCTTGTACATGACTTGAAGCCATGGGTCCCCAGAGCACAATTCCTGCTGTCAATTTTCACACTAGCTCTGCCACACTTGTGCAGGTGGGGCTGGATGCCAACCATCCCTGAAAGGAGGCTGAAGCCAGGTGGGGGGCAGCATCTTCTACCAAATAACAAGTCAGAGAACAAGAGAAATGGCCTCAAGTTACACTAGGGGAGGTTTAGGTTGGGTATTAGAAGACAGCTCTTCACTGAAAGGGTTCTCAGACACAGGCTGCCAAGGGAGGTGGTTGAATGCCCACCCTTGGAGCTGTTTCAAAGAGGCAGAGATGTGATGCTGAGGGCAGAGTTTAGAACCAGCCTTGGTAGAGCTAGAGAATGGTTGGACTTTATGAAGACTGGAAGGCCACCAAAAGCACAGCTCCCATCAGGGAACACTGAATGACACAAGAGAACAGAGTCAGAGACCAGGCTGCTATCTTCTTTGGAAATCTGTGGGGGTTTTACTGCTTGCTGTCGCCACCTCAGCACATCAGCTGTCAGGGAAACAAGGTAGAGACCTCTTCAAGAGCCACTCTCCAAGACAATGCAGAAAAGATGTTGAGGGGAGGCTCATTTTGTAACACAGAGCAGATGAGACACCATTAGCAGGCAAAGGCTTGTGAGTCAAGCTGAACAAACCCCCTCTGGGCTTACCAGAAGAGTTACTCAGGCGAAATCTTCCCCAGCAGAAGTGGACTCGGCACTGCTTCACTACTTCATCCTTCAGCAGGCAGTGAAACACAAAGATGAAGAACCCTAAAGGAGTCAGGAATTCACAGGGGGTTAGGTGGATTCTCCCAACTCCTGCCCCTTTTCTAAACTGTTGGTGTGCCACCCAGGGTGTTGTGTATGGGCAGAGTGGTGGTTCCTGAGCCAGCACTGTGTTGGCACTGAGCCTTTTGTGCATATGAAAGGGTAATGAGAAGAGGTTTCTGCAGTCTGGGTGTAAGAATAATCTGCAAGTCACTGTAGATTCTCTCAACCCTTTTTATGCCTAGTTGAGAATCATAGAATCATAGAATGGGCCAGGCTGGAAGGGGCCTCCCAAGGTCATCCAGTCCAACCCCCTGCAGTCAGCAGGGACATCCCCAACTAGATCAGNTCCTCGTAGCAGAGCTGCTCCAACCCCCTGAGCATTTTCATGACCCTCCTCTGCACCTGCTCCATCAGGTCCATGTCCTTCCTATCCTGAGGGCTCCAGACCTGCACACAGCACTCCAGGTGAGGTCTCCCCAGAGCAAAGTGGCAGAATCACCTCTCTGGATCTGCTGGCCACACAGCTTTGGATGCAGCAGCAGGACTGTGCCAGCTCCTGAAGAGACTTAATTTATTAAGACTCATGTTCCAAAGGCATGAATTCCTATCTTTCATAGCATACCTATCACAGCAGTGCTATCTAAACAACATCATCCCACTGCAGTGGAGCTTCCCTGTTAAAACAGCTAACACAGAAGCTGCAGGAGCAGCCCTCTTCCCCCATTACATGATGTTACAAACTTACTTCTATTCCACAGCCCTAATCTGTTGTATTTATAGCCCAACTCCATTCAGAAATTACCTTGCAAGGTGTTAAAAATGCTGAAGAGATATAGGAAAAATATCCTCACTGCTCCCCAGGCAAAGAAGACAAAGCCCCAAGTTAAGCCCAAAAGGAACATCAAACTGAAAGCACTTTTGAGGTCTTGCAGAAAACCTTGTTTCCAGAATCTGGATCTCCTTTGTGTCCTTGATTTCATGGAGTGGATTTGAAGGAGAACAGTGATGAACATGGCTGTGTTTGTCACAAATACAAAGAAGACATAGGCCACCACAGAGATGTAGAACACCAGGTTCTCCTGAATCCAGCAGCTGCAAGAAAGGGAGGGATGTGTTCAATAAGGACTGGCAGAAGCCCTCCCTGTCCTCCAGCCCAGTCCCCCTGATGTGAGAGTTGCTCCTTGTAGTAGTAGCCATGCATCCAAAGTTATTCACAGGATGGTTTTGGGTTGGAAGGGATCTTAAAGACCATCCAGTTCCAACCCCCCTGCCATGGGCAGGGACACCTCCCACCAGACCAGGTTGCTCTATTCCTCATCTAACCTGGCCTTGAACACCTTCACAACAACATCCACAACCTCCCTGGGCAACCTGTTCCACCCTCACATGATCCAGTGAACCAGAACAACTGCCAGGAGAGGAGTAAAATGGTGGAGAAAAGAGAAAAGCAAGAAAGAAGCTGTTGGCTTCTGGTTGTTTCTTGTGTCTCTAAATACTGTGGTGACCATCAAAAAAGCTTCAAGTACTTACAAGTTGCTGAATGGGTTGCTCTCAGAATGTGATCCATTGCCATAGAAGTCTTTATTTATTGTGAGCACAAGGGTGACTACCATGGCTGGCACTCCTAATAAGGGGAAGATAAGTTCAGATTAAAAAGTGAAAAGGGAGAAGATGGAAAGATGTCAAGATGATCTCTGAGGAGTCATTACAGCAGACATCCACCTCTTAGGCTCAAACTCTACCCCTAAAGCTCCTTCTCAAATGAGTGCAATTAAGTGTGAGGCATAACTGGGTTAATCTCCTTGTTTATGTAAACCACAAATTAGTGGGCATAAAAATATATGTGTTTGCAAAACGTTTGTGAGTGTTCAAACATCTCCAGAAGGGATCCAATCTGGTGAAATAAACCCAACTGAGTGTAACAAACCAAAAAAAAAAAAAAAGTGTCAAAAGATAAGCAGACCACAGCATTTTGTGTTAAAATCTGATAGAGACAGACACTTTCCAGACAGCATTTTAGCAGTCTGTTTTTCCACTCCTTTCCCATTTCCCAGATTTCCTTCAGTTCTGCTGAGAATAGCTGCCACCAACACCACCAGGCTGTCTCTGAGGTCTGCACACTATTCAAAAGTCAAAAGGAAAACCCCTTTAAAACAGCACCTGGTGGTGACCCAAGGGATTCAGACCCAATTCTGCTCTGAGTCAGTTCCTCTGGTAATTCTGGGTCCTTTCTGTTATCTTTCTCCCAGGCAAGTTGCTGATTCTCAGGGCTTAGAGGAAAGGTGAAGTCTCAGTGAAGTTCTCAGGAGAGCTATGAATGGAAGTGGAATCCACCCCCCACAGGGGAGTCATGCATAGAATGGCAGGTAAGGAAAGAATGGCCTGGAGAAGGAGATCAAAATCACCTCTGAGCATCACCAATGCTTGGGTGAAGGCTGTGGGCAGCTCATGCTTCCTCAGGCACACACACTGGTGTGAGGTACCAGGACAAAGCTTTCCTGTAAAGAGCAGGAGGGGTGGGGAAAGCAGCTCCTTACACCCACTTTTGCCTTTCCTTGCATTGCTTTCCTTTCTTTGCTCTCTGCAGGGACCAACAGGCACTTTCTGCTAATGTCTCCCTGGGCAGAAGAAACTTCAAGCTGAACCTGCCTGGAGGAAGAAATCCTCACAGCTCAGCACCACATTTCTAGCAGCTCAGTGTCCTGACTTACTTTCGCAGAAATACCTGCCTTAGAGAGGTCATTAACAAGTGGAGAAGGGGAGAAGAAGTTTGCTTCCTTACCCCAGCCAGCAATGCAGCATTTCAGGATGTACTTTGGGACATAAACATTGAACACTTTGATAAGAGCCAAGTAAAAGTGAACAGACTCCAGGCACATCCAGGTGAAAGCTGCAAGAAGGGAATAGTGAAGGAGCACAGCCATGGTGATACAAAGGCCTGGCTGCTCAAATGAGGACAGCCAGGAGTTGGTGAGGAAGACCATGTTGAGCATCAGCAGTGCAGCACAAAGGTTGAGCAGGATCTTGGAAGGGTTGTCTCTCCTCAGCTTTCTGAAACAAAGAGGAATCATAGAATCATAGAGTCAGCCAGGTTGGAAGAGACCTCCAAGCTCATCCAGTCCAACCTAGCACCCAGCCCTATCCAACCAACCAGACCATGGCACTAAGTGCCTCATCCAGGCTTCTCTTGAACATCTCCAGGGATGGTGACTCCACCACCTCCCTGGGCAGCACATTCCAAAGGGCAATTTCTCTCTCTGTGAAGAACTTCCTCCTAACATCCAGCCTAGACCTCCCCTGGCGCAACTTGAGACTGTGTCCTCTTGTTCTGCTGCTGCTTGCCTGGGAGAAGAGCCCAACCCCCACCTGCCTACAACCTCCCTTCAGGGAGTTGTAGAAAGTCCACAAGGTCATGACTGCTCTCTGCCCTCATGAATGCAAAGCAGCACAGATGTGGACCTGCCCCTGTCATAAATTGGCTTCTTGGGGTCTAAGCTGTGTCTGCATTTCGTGCTTGGTATCACAGCTCTGGTGTGGTTTTGAAGCAGATCCCCCAGGCTGACAAAGAACACAGAGACCTGCTAGGTTTTCCACACTGGATGGAGGAGAGACAGACTTCAGGTCACCTTTTTTCCCCTACTGCATCAAATATCACTGTAATTGCAGTGTTAATTGGGTTACCTAAGCACTCACAGTTACCTCAGGCTATGGCCCCATCATGCCAGCAGCTGCTGGTACATACAGCATAAAATGGAACCTGTCCAGAAGGACAAACCACAAGACCAAGAGCAAGAGAAGAGAGAAGTCTATATCCAGGGCATATTGCAGATTGGTGACATGGTACTGTACCTGTGTCCATGGGTAAGTTTATGAGCTTGCAGAATCACAGCATGGTGGGGGTTGGAGGGGACCTCCAGAGATCTAGTCTATCCCCCACTGATAAAGCAGGGTCACCCAGAGCAGGTGGCACAGGATCACAATGTCCAGGAGGGTTTGGAATCTCCCCAGAGAAGGAGACCCCACAGCCTCTCTGGACAGCCTGCTCCAGGGCTCCAACACCCTCAAAGTCAAAAATTTTCTCCTTCAGTCCAAATGAAACCTCCTGTGTTCCAGTTCGTGTCCATTGCCCCTTGTCCTATCAGTGGGCACCACAGAAAAAAAGCCCAGCCCCATCCTCATCACCTCCACCCTTTAGAAATTGATAGCACTTTGTAAGATCCCCTCTCAGTCTTCTCCAGACTGAACAGCCTCAGGTTTCTCAGCCTCTGCTCCTCACAGAGATGATTCAATCCCCTCAGCATCTTCATGGCCATCTGTTGGGCTCTCTCCAGCAATTCCCTGTCCATCTTGAACGAGGGGAGCCCAGAACTCATCACAATACTCCAGAGGTGGCCTCACCAGGGCAGAGTAGTGGGGAAGGAGGACCCCCCTCAGCCTTCTGGCCACACTCTTCTTAATGCACCCCAGGATACCATTTGCCTTCTTGGCCATGAGGGCACATTGTTGGCTCGTGGTGAACTTGTCCATTAACACTCCCAGGTTCTTCTCCATAGAGCTGCTTCCCAGCAGGTCACCCCTCCCCTGTACTGGTGTAGGAGGTTGTTCCTCCCCAGGTGCAGGACTCTGCACTTGCCCTTGCTGACCCTCCTGAGGTTCCCTCTGCCCAGCTCTGCAGCCTGCCCAGGCCTGGTTGAATGGCAGCACAGCCTGACAGTCACTCCTCCCAGTTTTGTGTCACCAGCAAGCTGGCTGAGGGACCACTGCTGCATCCAGATTGTTGATAGAAATTCAGAAGTGTTGAAGTGTCAGAGCAGCTCAGCCTGTGCTTGCACTGCAGGGTGATTATCTCAACCCTTCTTCTGTCAGCAGAGTCACAGGTGGGAACAAAACCATATTTATGCTGTCAGCTCTCAGTCTTCCCTCCAACACATCACAGCATCAGGTGTTGCCAAACACCCTGCTGGCTGCTGCAGAGTCATTGTTGCTCAAATATGAAAAGTGCTAAAAGGAAAAGGCTCAGACTTACTCCAGGGTTAGGTATGTCACCAGTGTGATACCCAAGAAAAGGGAAGAAACACCACATCCTGCATAGCTCAGCAGAGTTAGCACACGGTCCTGGGTCGGATCTATCTCTGTCCGAGACAAGTCCTGTGTTACAAGAGAAGAGTCACAGCTGTCTGCCACAACAGGGAAGGAAAATTGCTTCCCACATTTGCACATTGATTAAAAGATCAATTTCTGTCCTGCTGCTCTCACAGAGGCTTTCCATGCATGTTTATTTGCTTCTTATTGTAGAGTCACAGTCTCACAGTCTCACAGTACAGCAGAGGTTGGAAGGGACCTCAAGAGATCAGCAGGTCCAACCCCCCTGCCAGAGCAGCATCACTTAGGGGAGTCTGCACAGGAATGCATCCAGGTGGGGTTGGAAAGTCTCCAGAGAAGGAGACTCCACAACCTCCCTGGGCAGCCTGTTCCAGTGCTCTGTCACACTCACTGTAAAGAAGTTTCTCCTCATGTTGAGCTGAAATCTTCTATGTTCAAGTTTGAACCTGGTGTTCCTTGGCTTATCACTGTGAACCACCCAAAAGAGCCTGGCCCCCTCCCCTTGACATCCATCCCTCAGATATTGATAGACATTGATCAGATCCCCTCCCAGTCTTCTCTTGTCCAGCCCCAGGGCTCTCAGTCTCTCTTCACAGGGGAGATGCTCAAGTCCCCTAAGCATCCTCCTGGCTCTCTGTTGGACTCTCTCCAGCAGGTCTCTGTCTCTCTTGAACTGGGAAGCCCAAAACTGGACACAATATTCCAGGTGTGGTCTCATCAGAGCAGAATCCTAGAGAATGTCTAAAGTACTAAACCCATCAGTTTTCAAAATGCCCAGTGATAAGTTGTGAAGCTAGCAACTGTACTTCAGAAACCACAAATCCAACAAGGATTCCAGGATCTTGCCAAAATTTCCTTTGGGAGCTTGCTTTGTAGGAGGAGCTCTGTTTCGTTTCAATGGCAGCTGCTACACTGCACAACTCTGCTAAATCCTAGAATCACAGAATGGGTTGGGTTGGGTTGGAAGGGACCCTAAAGACCATCTAGTTCCAACCCCCCTGCCATGGGCAGGGGCACCTCCCACTGGACCAGGCTGCTTAAGGCCATGTCCAGCCTGGCTTTGAACGCTTCCAGGAAGGGGACATTCACAACCTCCCTGGGCAACCTGTTCCAGTGTCTCACCACCCTCACTGGAAAGAATTTCTTCCTCATCTCCAGTCTAAATCTGCCTTTCTCAACCTTCAATCCATTGCCCCTCATCCTATCACTACAAGCCCTTGTGAAAAGTCTCTCCCCAGCTTTCTTGTAGGTGCCCTTTAGGTACTGGAAGGCTCCCTGGAGCATTCTCTTCCCCAGACTAAACAGCCCCAGGTCTCTCAGCCATTCCTCATCAGACTGATCTTCCAGTCCCTTCATCATCCTCATAGCCTCCACTGGACTCTCTCCAGTAGTTTCCTGTCCCTCTTGAACTGGGGAGCCCAGAACTGGACACAATACTCCAGATGTGGCCTTACCAGGGGAGAGCAGATGGGGAGGAGAACCTCCCTTGACCTGCTGGCCATGTATTTCTTAATGCACCCCAGGACACCATTTGCCTTCTTGGCCACAAGGGCACATTGCTGGCTCATGGTGAACTTACTGTCCACCAGGAGGCCAAGATCCTTCTCCATGGAGCTGCTTCCCAGCAGGTCACCCCTCACCTGCACTGGTGCAGGGTTTGTTCCTCCTCTACACTTGCCCTTGCTGACCCTCATGAGGTTCCCCTCTGCCCAGCTCTCCATCCTGCCCAGGTCTCACTGAATGGCAGCAGAGCCTTCACTGTATCATCCACTCCTCCCACTCTGGTATCATTAGCAAACAAGAAGTACAAAACTATGTCTGCAGCATGAATTTGCCTTGAAGCAAGTGACATTTGGGGGATTTTACACCATAAAAGCTGTTAGAACTTTATTGCTGCTTTTGGCAAAGGTGCAGGTATCAACCAGGTTGTCTAGCTAATGAATCTCCCATCTCCCCCCAAAGCTAGCTCTGACTTTGTTTAGTGCCACAGGACTCTTTTGGAGATGATTCATGGAGTACTTACCAGTAGGACTCCAAAATGGGTAAGATGGTTACAAAAACAGATTGTGTAATCCCTATCTGTAGACTCCATTTCACAGCCTGATGTATTCCAACCACCCAGTCCATCTGTGTAAAAGAGGAGGGGAAAAAAAAAAGGATTTGGAAGCAGAGTTAGTCATGCTCAGACATTTATAGCTCTGCAGCATGCCCAATGTGTGAATATGAGCTCGAGTTAGTACAGATTGCAGGGTGACTTAGCAGCACACAAGTGAGATTTCACACAGGAACACATCTTAGTTGCTTCAGAGCCTCAAAAACTTGGATGAAAGCCTTTGGTGGAATGAAGAAATGTTCAAAGAGTCATTTACATGCCTGCACATGGAGCAAGCAGGAAGGTAAGGGAAAGTGCAGTGGAGTAGATGAGACTGCAGGGTGTGGAAATGCAGAAGGCAAGAAGTAGTCATAGAATCATAGAATTGTTAGGGTTGGAAGGGACCTCAAGGATCAAGCAGTTCCAACCCCCCTGCCATGGGCAGGGACACCTCACACTACAGCAGGTTGCTCACAGCCACATCCAGCCTGGCTGCAAAAACCTCCAGGGATGAGGCTTCCACCACCTCCCTGGGCAACCTGTGCCAGTGTCTCACCACCCTCATGGGGAACAACTTCTTCCTAACATCCAATCTGAATCTACCCATTTCCAGTTTTGCTCCACTTCCCCCCAGTCCTGTCACTCCCTGACACCCTCAAAAGTCCCTCCCCAGCTTTCTTGTAGCCCCCTTCAGATACTGGAAGGCCACAAGAAGGTCTCCTNGGCCACAAGAAGGTTTCCTTGGAGCCTTCTCTTCTCCAGACTGAACAGCCCCAACTCTCTCAGTCTGTCTCCATAGCAGAGCAGCTCCAGCCCTCTGCTCATCCTTGTGGCCCTTCTCTGGACATGTTTCAGCACCTCCAGTGCTTGTAATATTCTTAGGACAGAGGCAGAGTGTTCAAGGACAAAGCCAGACCTTCCCTGGTAAAGTCAGGCTTGATGCAGCTTTGAGCAACTTGATCTAGTTGGGGTTGTCCCTGCTTACTGCAGGGAGGGTTGGACTGGATGACCTTTAAAGCTGCCTTCCAACCCAATGCCTTCTATGATGCTAAGGGAAGGTTTGTGATCCTATTTCTGTGGCATGTAGGACATCATTAGAAGCTAAGCTTCTGATTTAAAAGCTGTATGGATTCTAACAGAAATAACTGCAGAGAAAAAACAAACCCAACAAAACAAAACAACAAACCTCTCCCATTTGTCCTGAGCTAACCCATAACACACTTCTCTTTCTGTGGCTGGTGACTCTCTGAGCCATTTTCAAGGCTTGACCACATCAAGGCCCTCACTGACTTGCCTGAAGTAACTGTGAGAAGTCAGAGCATCACAGAATCCTAGGATCAGAGAGGTTGGGAAAGACCTCTAAAATCAGAGCCCAAACATCAACCCAGTACCACCATGGCCACTAAGCCCTGTCCCCAAGTGCCATGGCCACACATTTCTTGAACACTTCCAGGGATGGGGACTCCACCACCTCCCTGGGCAGCCTGTTCCAATCCCTGACCACTCTTGCAGCAAAGACATTTTTCCTAACCTACAACCTAACCTAACCTTCCCCTGGTGCAACTTGAGGCCATTTCCTCGTGTTCACCTGATCCTAGGGAGAAGAGACCAACCCCCATCTCACTTCACCCTCCTTTTGAGGCAGCTGTAGAAAGCAAGAAGGTCTTCCCTGACATTTCAGTGCATTTCTGCTTTTTCTTTCTGAGGCTCAGTGTTCCCTCCTGACGCTGAACTTAACACCCATGACTGAGGGGTGAAAGGAAACCAGCAGCACAGACTCAAGAGGATCAGTGATCAGGGATCAGTCCTGGGACCAGTCTTGTTCAATATCTTTGTTGGTGCCATGGACAGAGGCATTGAGTGCAACCTCAGCAAGTTTGCTGATGACACCAAGCTGTGTGGTGCAGCAGACAGGCTGGAGGGAAGGGATGCCATCCAGAGGGACCTGGACAGGCTGGAGGGAAGGGATCCATCCAGAGGGACCTGGACAGGCTGGAGGGAAGGGATCCATCCAGAGGGACCTGGACAGGCTGCAGAGCTGGGCACAAGCCAACCTCAGGAGGTTCAACAAGACCAAGTGCAAGGTCCTGCAGCTGGGTCGAGGCAATCCCAAGCACAAATCCAGGCTGGGCAGGGACTGGCTGGAGAGCAGCCCTGAGGAGAGGGACTTGGGGGTGCTGGGGGATGAGAAGCTCACCAGGAGCTGTCAATGTGCACTTGCAGCCCAGAAAGCCAAGCAGAGCCTGGGCTGCATCAAGAGAAGTGTGGCCAGCAGGTCAAGGGAGGTGATTCTCCCCCTCTGCTCAGCTCTGGTGAGACCCCACCTGGAGTACTGCATCCAGTTCTGGAGCCTCTATTACAAGAGGGATCTGGACATGCTGGAAGGTGTCCAGAGAAGGGCCACCAGGATGAGCAGAGGGCTGGAGCACCTCTCCTATGAGGACAGACTGAAAGAGTTGGGGCTGTTCAGTCTGGAGAAGAGAAGGCTCTGAGGAGACCTTCTTGTGGCCTTCCAGTATCTGAAGGGGGCTACAAGAAAGCTGGGGAGGGACTTTTTAGGCTATCAGGTAGTGATAGGACTGGGGGGGATGGAATAAAGCTGGAAGTGGGGAGATTCAGACTGGATGTGAGGAAGAAGTTCTTCCCCATGAGAGTGGTGAGAGCCTGGAATGGGTTGTCCAGGGAGGTGGTTGAGGTCCCATCCCTGGAGGTGTTTGCAGCCAGGCTGGATGAGGCTCTGGCCAGGCTGATGTAGTGTGAGGTGTCCCTGCCCATGGCAGGGGGGTTGGAACTGGCTGAGCCTTGAGGTCCCTTCCAATTCTGTGATTCTAAGGGGACAGCCTCAGAGTTTCAAGCTGCAGTGGGAAGGAGCTGTGTGAGGCTGGGGCCAGCAGAGGAGTGGCAGCTCTGCAAAAAAAGCACACTTACTGTTCTTCTGAAAGTCCCAGAAGACGCAGTGCACTGCTGCATTGCCCTGAAAGCAGAGAAGGAGGAGGCTGTGACATTCATGGAGGATGTCTGGACACTGCCTGAGCTCGCAGGAGGGGCAGCCTGCCTGCAGTCAGGTTTATAACTAAGGCACTTGGATTTGATCTCCTCTGTACTGAGCACTCACTGAGCTCTCTGGTTCTTTGCCTGGGGGTGCTGCAGGGAATCTGGAGGTCACTGGAGGTGCCAGCAGTTCAGGTGGGCTATCGTCCATCTCATCCCTGGCACTGAAAACCAGTAGAGGGTCCCAACTGTTGCTTTCACCTTTACTAAAGGGGAATCCTGGGAGATTTCCCCACTTTTCCTATTCTTTCTGTACCTTGCATTGTCTTTTACAGCAGCAGAAAACCTGACAAGGTGACCAGTTTAGACTGATTCCTGTGTCTGATCTCGTTAGCTTCATGTGGTATCTGAGATGTCACACTGAATCACAGAGCCATAGATTCACAGAGTCAATAAGGTTGAAAAAAGACCTCCAAGATCATCAAGTCCAGCTGTCAACTCAACACCACCATGGCCATTAAACCATGTCCCCAAATGCCCTATCCACAGGTTTCTTGTACCCCAGGGATGGTGACTCCACCACCTCTGTTCCAATCCCTGACCACCCTTTCATCAAAGACATTTCTCCTCATCACCAACCTAAACCTGCTCTGATGACATTCAAAAGATGACCTAGAATAACAACCTGGCATTTTACACAATATTCCCCCCCCAAACAAACAAACAACCCCCCCCAATTTTCAACACATGATAAACCTTCATTTTTTAATTTCAGTGTCTTCACTCTCTCTGAAAGCAGGCAGAGAGGACACCTAAGAGAGAACAAAGCTTGCCTGCATGTTGCAAACAGCTAAACAGACCTAAGCAGGTATTCAAGGCAAAGTTTTACCTCGAGGACACCCTAGTTTACTACTCAGAATGCTGCAGCAAACTTTCCCAAGACACAGATTAATTTTTTTCCTTTTATTATTGCTATTATTAATGAAGTTTAATCAAGCACAGAGTTTACAGGAAGCCACCCCAACAGATAAGCTGCTGTGACGTGGGATCTGCAGAGTGTCAGATGTAATTAGGCAGAAAGCCAGAGCTGTAGGTTAGGATGAGAGCTCATTAAATATTTAATTAGGATATTTTTAAAAGGTTGAGGGGGAAAAAAAAAACAAACCCTGAGAGGTGCCAGATGGCTTGGTGGAGAAAAAACATGATGGAAGAGAGAAGATATCTAGATGAAATTTCTGGGTATCTATTATTTGCTAGAGCAGAATGGAAAGAGCATATTGAGATAAGAGCAGCATTTTCAAGCTCTCATTGACTTGACCTTTAATCAAATTCATCTTATTGAATAATTCTGCTCTGCTCTGCCCTGTATTTACAATATATGTGTGTGGAGAGTGGGGCATAAACAGCTGCAACAGAAAAATGTAAAGGTGGGCTGGTGAAGTGCATAGGATCATAGAGGCATTGAGGCATAGAGTCATAGAATGGGTTGGGTTGGAAGGGACCTCCAAAGGTCATCTATTCCAACCTCCCTGCAGTCAGCAGGGGCATCCCCAACTAGATCAGGGTGTCCAGAGCTCTGCTGAGCCTTGAATATCTCCATGGATGGGGCTCCAACCACCTCCCTGGGCAAACTGTGCCAGTGTTCCACCACCCTCGTGGGAAACAACCTGTTCCTAACATCCAATCTAAATCTGCTCTTCTCTAGTTTGAAGCCATTGCCCCTTGTCCTGTCACTGCAGGCCTTTGCAAACAGTCTCTCCCCAGCCTTCCTGTAGTACCTTCAGGTACTGGCAGGCTGCTATTAGGTCTCCCCAGAGCCTTCTCTTCTCCAGTCTGAACACCCCCAGCTCCCTCAGCCTGTCCTCGTAGCAGTGGTGCTCCATTTTCATGACCCTCCTCTGGACCTGCTCCATCAGGTCGATGGTTGGCAGCCACTGTGTGTCCAGGTGACCAAGAAGACCACCAGCATCCTGGCCTAGACCAGCAGAAGCAGGGCAGTGACTGTCCTCCTGTAGTCAGCACTGGTGAGGCCACACCTTTAGTCCTGGGTTCAGTTTTGGGTCCTCCTTCCAGGGAGGACTTCAAGCTGCTGGAGCTTGCCCAGAGAAGAGGGCAACAGAGCTGGTGAGGGGACATAGTTTAGTGGCCATGGTGGTCTTAGGCTGAAGGTTGAACTGGATGATCTTAAAAACACTTCCATGATTCCAAGGAAAGAATGAAACCATCCCTTGCTGCTGAGCATGGATTCAGAGAAGAGACACAAACTTTGCTGACCTGTAGACATTAAAGACCCAGACCTGTGTGGTCTGTCAGTGTTGTGGTTGATCTGCCGTGGAGCAGCCAGGCAGCAAAATGGTTTAAACTGGTTTGTCACACTGGCAGTTTATTATGAGGGTGAGTGAAATAGGCTGTGCTTCAACACACCTGTGATGAAATGAACACATCCTACCTTAATCTGGTCTATGTGCTGAAGAGTAATAGTCACAGGCTCGTTGAGGTTCTGAACTGAGGCATTTTCAATGCTGGCACTCACCACGTAAGTGTTCAGCCTCTCCTTGGTTAAACTCTCATCCTGCAGTGGAAAAACACATGTGGAAAAAAATGACAGGAAAAAAAAAAAAACCCAAACAAACTCCCAAGTTCTCCCCTGCTTCCACTTCTCTGAGCTGTATTTCTTGGAAGTGGTGATGAGCTAAGCACCATTTGGGATGCCTGATGTAAAGGAGGCACTTGCTACTTCATTAGGAAATGTGGGTAGCTGCAAATTCAGCGGCAGACTCCACAGCAGCTGAAGCAGAGCAGAGTTTCAGATGCATCAGCTGGATTGAGAAAGCTGTCCAATTACTCCAGCACATCAAAGCAGCCAGCTGGACATCATTAAGCTCATTAGGCAGGAGGCATGATTGGGAATGCTTCTGTGTGAAGCTCGTTGTGTGCTCCGTCGTACCAGGCGAAAAGTTTCCCTGTCTGAATTGCTCACTCAACTCCTGAGGTGAGGAAAGGTGGCCAAGGACTAGAATAGTCCTAAATGCTGCATGTCCCTGCTGCTCTTCTTTTAATGGAGACACACATCTTGAAATAGTCTCCATCATATCTGACAGGTGCTGTGCATGTTCCTTCAGCAAGAGCTTACTAGCAGTGGAAAACTAGAATCATAGACTCATTAAGGTTGGAAAAGACCTCTGAGATCACCAAGTCCAACCTTCTACCCAACACCTCCATGACCATGTCCCAAAGTGCCACATCTACTCATTTTTTAACCCCTCCAGGGATGGTGACTCCACCACCTCCCTGGGCAGCCTGTTGCAATGTCCCCCACTAGGGTATGGTCTTGTCCTACAGAAGTATCACAATAACATCAGCTACAGAAAATGAATCTAAGTTGAAGGTCTACAGACATCTCTCAGAGCTACAGGGAAGGTTTTGCTGCCTGGATGCATTTCCCCTGCATATCTCCTAGTTCTCCATCAGTCTGATGCTAATTGTGCCCAAAACAGCTGTAGAGATGTGGCTTTTGTAGGCACTGAGAGCAGCTGGACCAACCTCTGCTGTTAGTGTTTGTTAGGAGCTGTAGTTACCACAAAGAGTGGAGTTGTGCCAAAAAACTTAAACTGGATCTTTGAATGCTTGTCTGGGTCAGAGGGCTCCACCTCTAGGTATTTCTTCAGTGATTTTGGCAAAAACACCGAGGCCAAGGCCTTTTCAAAAGGGTCTTCTTGAACACTGATCTGCAGAAGAGAGAGGTGACATGATCAGAGGACTGGAAGAGCTGCCATGTGGGCACAGGCTGACAGAATTGGGTTTGTTCAGCCTTGAGCCTTAAGGGAAGGCTTAGGAGAGACCATGGACCAGGACATAAAGGGTGGCTAGCAGGAGGGTGGAGACTCCCTTTGTACAAGGGGTCCCATGGAACAGACAAGGGGTGGTGGGGACAAGGCACTGCTGGGGACATTCCCATTGGACTCCAGAAGAAAATGTTTCTCCACGAGATCATTCAGACACTGAAATCATCTCCCAGGGGAAGCAGGGGAGTCCCCTACACTGGACAGTTTTAAGACTCAACTGGACAGGGTGCTGGGCCAGCTCATTTCAATTCTACTGGACCAGATGATCCTTGAGGTAGTGATAGGACTNTCCCTTCCAACCTGGCATTGTGTGTCTCTGTGACATACTCAGAGCTGCCTTCCTCAGGTCGAATACACACCAGTACAGAACAGCAAGGAGGGTTGTCTGGTTGAGTGGTCCCTGAGGTGCCACTTTGCTCTCACCTTGAGGTCCACACCTTTGTCATAGGATGTAACACCAAAGGCCAGTCCTCCAAACACGTTGGGGTCAGGACGTGTCACCAGCAGAGCCAAGGAGGTGGTGATGACTGATGTGTTTCTTTCCATGTAAGTCACCTTGTAGCCTATCTCCTCAGTTGTCTTGAGGATACTTTACCAAGAGCAAGGAAAAAACAAACAGACAAACAAACAAACAAAAAAGATACATCTCTAGAAGTGTTCTCCTGGCTTCACCATAATGCACCTAGGAGACAATCAGCTGGAAAATTATTCTCTGATTAATGATCAGAAGGAGCAATCAAGAGCAGAATGGGTCCACTTGGGGGTGGATGGCATTTTGTCTGACAGCAAGCAGGTGAGTTATCATGTTTCAGGAGGCTGAAAGCATGGCAGGTGGAAGATACCCTCCTGTGGGGACAACACGAGGTGGCTCTGGGAACACATGAATCCAAATTCACACCCAGTCAAATCCTGCATTTCATGGACTCCTAGAAGCATTGAATGAAGGGTCAGAAGGGATCTCCAAAGGTATCACACAGCATGACAGTGTATCAAAGGTTGGAAGGGACCTCCAGAGATCATCAGGTCCAACCCCCCTGCCAGAGCAGCATCACTTAGGGTAGTCTGCACAGGAATGCATCCAGGTGGGGTTGAAAAGTCTCCAGAGAAGGAGACTCCACAACCTCCCTGGGCAGCCTGTTCCAGTGCTCTGTCAGCCTCACTGTAAAGTTTCTCCTCATGTTGAGCTGAAATCTTCTATGTTCAAGTTTGAACCTCTTGTTCCTTGTCTTATCACTGTGAACCACCCAAAAGAGCCTGGCCCCCTCCCCTTGACATCCACCCCTCAGATATTGATAGACATTGATCAGATCCCTCTCAGCCTTCTCTTCTCCACACTAAACAGCCCCAGGGCTCTCAGTCTCTCTTCACAGGGGAGATGCTCAAGTCCCCTAAGCATCCTCCTGGCTCTCAGGTCATCTCACCCAATCCCCCATCTGTTTTCATCTTGTACAAACTGCTCGTGGGGTTGTTGGAGAAGACCATAACCAATCTCTGCTGCTGAGAACCACGACCCAAGGTTTAGGACCCAAGTACAGAAATTGCTAACTCTTGTGGTGATAGTTTAATAGAACTGAATCAATCACTCCAGGCTGCCACTGAAGCTCAGGAAGCCACTTCTGGCCTTACTTACCCATTGGTCATTTGCCTAATGTTATGTTCTTCTATTTCTCTCAGCAAAACATGGTTGACTACAGACAGTGTGGTCTCTGCAAGTGTCATGCTCAGGTCTGCAAGCCTCAAGACATCAGAAATTACACTTTCAATGATTTTTAATTCTTCCAGCTTCAGTGTTGTGTTTGGCAAGAGGTACAAAATGTGCTGCACAACATCTTGGGCATTCTCTGAAAAGATAAAGAGAAAAAGAAAAAGAGAAAGTGCAGAAGATTCCTGTGGCACAGCTCTGTGTCCAGCTGTCCAGCTGCATGTCTCTGAGTTAAAGCAAGGAGTCAGTGTGCTTCTCCTTGCTTTCCATATGGTCACAATGCTTCTGATCTCCCTAGAAATAAGTGATAGACCAAGAGGAAATGGCCTGAAGCTGTGCCAGGGGAGGGTTAGGTTGGAGATTAGGAAAAATGTCTTTGCTGCAAGAGTGGTCAGGGATTGGAACAGGCTGCCCAGGGAGGTGGTGGAGTCCCCATCCCTGGAGGTGTTCAAGAAACCTGTGGACATAGCACTTGGGGCATAGTTTAATGGCCATGGTGGTATTGGGTTGATGGTTGGACTGGATGATCTTAGAGGTCTTTTCCAACCAAAACAGTTCTATGATTCTATAATTCTAAGCCAATAAGCTGTCAGCATCTCAATACAATTGACCAAAACAACTGACCTCTGGAGATCATCAAGTTCAACCACCTTGTCCAAGTAGGATCACCTGGGGCAGGCCACACAGGAACACATCCAAAAGGGTCTTGAAAGTCTCCAGAGAAGACTCCACAACCTCTCTGAGCAGCCTGCTGCAGGGCTCTGGCACCCTCACAGTAAAGAAGTTTTTCCTCATGCTGAGGTGGAACCTCCCATGCTCCAGTTTGTGTCCATTACCCCTTGTTCTTCAGTTCTTCAGCTGTCCAGCAGCAGCATTATGTGAGCATAACTGCTTTGACTTTGATCCCCTGTGTCTGTATCTGGTGCCTTACCTTCTGTTATCACAACATCATGGAGGTCTATAATATTATTTGGAAGTTCTTCCAGTAATTTGCATTCAGTTACATTTGGTTTCTTCCAGAAAGCTTGCTCAAGGTCAACATTAATCACACTGAAAAATGAAAAAGGTGCTTGTTGTTGTCACAAGAAAAGAAAGACATTGGGATTGCTGTTCCTCATATTTCCCACTCAAGCAGATAAGAATGTAATTAGTTAGCCCAGTTGTGAAAACAGAGCCCACATTGCCACAGCAATTGGAAATGCAGCTGTAGGTACTGGAGGGCAGAGAACCAGGAATGGAAGGCACAACACACTAGGGTGCATCAGTTTTCCCACCCTGCTCAAGCAGAAAGTCAGCTTCATACTATGGAGGCTTGCACCTGCTGCAGCTGATGGAAGTGGTCATGGAATCATAGAATTATTTCAGTTGGAAAAGACCTCCAAGATCACTGAGTCCAACCATCAACCCAACACCACCATACCCACTAAACCATGTCCCCAGGTGCCATGTCTACACATTTTCATGAACACCTCCATGGATGGGGACTCCACCACCTCCCTGGGCAGCCTGTTCCAATGCCTGATCAGTCTTGCAGCAAAGACATTTTCCCTAATCTCCAACCTAAACCTCACCTGGTGCAATTTCAGGCCCTTTCCTCTCGTTCTGTCACTGATTACGTGGTTGGACAGACCAACAACCACCTCACTCCAACCTCCTGTCACAGTTGTAGAGAGCCAGAAGGTCTCCCTTCATCCTCCTCCAGGCTACACCACTCCCCTTCCCTCAGCTGCTCCTCCCCAGCCTTGTTCTCCAGACCCTTCCCCAGCTTGGTTGCCCTTCTCTGGCCACACTCCAGCACCTCCTTGTCGTGGCAGTGCTGCATGCCATGACACACTACCATCTGCTTTCCCATCAGACAAAGCCTTGCACTCCCTCCTCTGTGCTGTGCAGGAACCAGACCAAGCTGATCTCATCACTCACCAACTCCTCTGAGCAGACTGCAGAGGGTTTTTCTTGCAGCTGACCTCTGCTTTGGTAGCTGGACTTGTCAGTGGCCAGGAGTAATTCCCCTTGTAAGTGGTGTGTGAAAAGCTTTCTGGACAGTCTGTTAGTGCTGAGGAAGAAATCCATAAAAGCTCTTTAAAAAAGATTGAACAGTCAAGAAGAAGAACCCTCCCTGACCCCCCAGGACCCAGCTGCTCTCTGGACCTCCTTTCCTGATGGGAATGAGCTGCAATTTGAAGACTGGTAGGTGGATTTTACAAGGTTAGTGGCTGCAAGAAAATATTTTGCTTCAATATTTTATCTATCTTTTTTTTCTTCAACCTGTCTCTTTGGCTTGAAAAGTCAGATCTCAGGTAAAGTAGCAGCAGCCCAGCATCACAAACTGTATTTAATGTCAGTGGCTCCCACAGGCTTCTCTTTGTCCAGGGGAAGTGCTTCCACACTGCCCTTCATTATCCCATCTGTGGCTTTCCTCCAGGCAGGAAGTTTCATGGCCTGCAGCTGATCTTTTTTTGAAGTCTGTGGCAGAAAGTGTGGGGTTGGATGTCAGGTACAGCCTGGTCACTCTTATCTCTGCCTTCCTTCTGTGTTTGAAGGAGCAGCAGGGATTGTAGCCAAACCAACAAAGAGAAGATTTCCATTCCTGCAGATGTCAGCACTGAGTTTGAGTTTCGGTGTTTGGCTCTGGTCTCCCCTCAACAGCCAGGCTCTGAGGCTTTTGGCTTTGCAGCTGCATCACCCTGACCTTGTGGGGTAGGTTTAGGCTGATGCCTAGGAAAATTGTCCACAGATTGAGTAGAAAAGTGGTGGAATGCAAATAAATCACCATTGGATGGAAAAGGAAAAGAAAGATAAGGTCTAAGTAATCCCATTGGCCTGGTTGCTAACAGAAAGTTGTATAAACTACCTCTTTTTGATTTCTTTGCTCCAGCAGATAGCAGCTGTGCTTCTGCTTGACTGTTCCTGACCTTGGCTGCATTCTTCTCGTGGCTAAGTACTACACAAGCTGCTCTCTGCTCTTCTCTCTCCCTCTTTTACCTTGTCTACAGTGGGGGGAGGGGGAAGCTATTAGTAGCCCCCTGGTTTTGTCCAGGGGGGTTTCTTGTGCTGTTTGTAAATTATAAACACATGTAAATATTGTCAATTATTTTGTACATATTCATTGCATTCCATATTTCTAGATTTTTTTTTTTCAGTGTGCTTGTAAATGTAGCTTCCTTTGCTTTCCAACTGAGCCTGTCTGGCAATTTTGTTTTGGGGGGGATGATTTCAATCCACCACACCCTGCCTTCATTGCAGAGGTGCTCAGACCTGCCCTGGCACAGGGAGTCAAGTTCTAGCTTACCTCTGCTTGCCTGCAAACCCAAGTTTTAGATCATAGAATCATAGAATCAGTCAGGGTTGGAAGGGACCACAAGGATCAGCCAGTTCCAACCCCCTGCNTCCTCTGCTCATCCTGGTGGCCCTTCTCTGGACACCTTCCACATGTCCAGATCCCTCTTGTAACAGAGGCTCCAGAACTGGATGCAGTACTCCAGGTGGGGTCTCAGCAGAGCTGAGCAGAGGGGGAGAATCACCTCCCTTGCCCTGCTGGCCACACTTCTCCTGCTGCAGCCCAGGCTCTGCTTGGTTCTCTGGGCTGCAAGTGCTCACTGACAGCTCCTGGTGAGCTTCTCATCCCCCAGCACCCCCAAGTCCCTCTCCTCAGGGCTGCTCTCCAGCCAGTCCCTGCCCAGCCTGGATTTGTGCTTGGGATTGCCTTGACCCAGCTGCAGGACCTTGCACTTGGCCTTGTTGAACCTCCTGAGGTTGGCTTGTGCTCACCTCTCCAGCCTGTCCAGGTCCCTCTGTCATTGCAGGATGTTCTACAGCTTGCCCAGCAGGTGAGGTCAGCCTGCCTGCTTGGCAAGGATATTTGCTCTCCCAATCTCCCCACAGAACTCAAATTTGATGAAAGGCTTGTGCCAGAATGGCAGAGCATGTGATCTGCAAAGAGGTTTTAATGAGGTATTACCTATTGGCTTGACAGCCACATCTTCAGGTTTCACATGCAAGGATAATGCTCCCTCTTTGTAAGTGTCACTCAGCAACTCTTTGATCTTCAGACTCAGCATTTCCTGCACTTCAAGTGATGCAGCCTTTATGATGGCCTTACAGGTGTATCTGCAGGTACAGCACAGCAACAAGGCTACCATGTTAGTAACACTGCAGAGCTGCAAGGGGCTACAACATTAATCACAGAGCTGTTTGCCTGGGAAGAGACCCCTAAGATCATCATGTCCAAACATCAACCTAAGACCACCATGACCATTAGACCACTTCCCACAGCAACAGGTTTCTTGAACACCTCCAGGGATGATGACTCCACCACCTCCCTGGGCAGCCTGTTCCATTCCCTGCCCATTCTTTCAGCAAAGTCTGATATCCCATATCCTAATACCCAACCTAACCCTCCCCTGGTGCAACTTGAGGCTATTTCCTCTCCTTCTATCACCTGATACTAGGGAGAAGAGACCAACTTCCACCTTGCTCCAACCTCCTTTCAGGGAGCTGTGGGCAGCAATGAGCTCTACCCTCAGCCTTCTCTTCTCCAGATTAAACACCCCCAGTTCCCTCAGCTGCTCCTCCCCAGCCCTGTTCTCCAGACCCTTCCCCAGCTTCTTTGTCCTTTTCTGGGACACACTGCAGCACCTCATTGTCCTTCCTGGAATGAGGAGCCCAAAACTGAACCCAGTGTTCAGATGTGGCCTCACCAGTGCTGAGTCCAGGAGGACAATCACAGCCCTGCTCCTGCTGGCCACACTATTGCTGATCCTGGCCAGGCTGCTAGTGGCCTTCTTGGCACCTGGGCACACACTGCTGGCACTGTCCACTCCCTGTTCTGGCCCCAGTGAAGGACACTGCTCACAGCCAGCTCTTGCAGGGCAGCACACACCTCCCAGCTCGCCATGGCAGCACTTTGAGCCTCCCAAGATAGGGGATGTAAGAGGGCAACTTTGGATGCTGAAAAGCATTTCCTCCAGTCAAGCATTTCTGGAGTTCTGACTCCATGTGTGCTTTTGTTTAATACACCTAAAGGTGCCACAGACACTCTGAAACTAAAACAGCCAGGGAGGGGCATAAGTCCTCCTAAAACTGCAACCAGCATGAACCAGTTCATAAGAATGGGTCTTACCTTTGTGACCTCTGCTTTACCTTCGTCTTCAGTTCATGGAGAAGAACACAAAAAGAGTTAGGAGCTGCTTAGAATGAACTGGCACAAGTTGGATTTTAAGGAAGGCAAACAGCAGAAACTCAGTGTGCTCATTAAAACTGAGCTTATTGCTTTAAACAGCCAATCAATAGGGCCAATCATTAGCCTAACACTGACAAGTCCCAGACTAAGCCATGTCCCTCAGCACTGTGTCTGCAAAGCTCTTAAATGCCTCCAGGGATGGGGACTCCACCACTGCCCTGAGCAGCCTGTTCCAATGCCTGGCAAGCCCTTTAGTAAAAAAATTCTTCCTAATATCCAACCTGAACTTCCCTTGGTGCAACTTGAGGCCATTTCTTGTTCTATCACTTGTTTCTTGGTTGAACAGACCAACAGCCACTGCTCTACAACCTCCTTCCAAGGAGTTGTAGAGGGTGAGAAGATTTCCACTCAGCCTCCTCTTCTCCAGACTAAACAACCCCAGCTGCTCCTCACTAGCCCTGCTCTCCAGACCCTTCACCAGCTTTGTTGCCCTTCTCTGAACACTCTCCAGCCCCTCAGTGTCCTTCTGGGAGTGAGGGGCCCAAAACAGAACCTAGGACTCAAGGTGTGGCCTCACCAGCGCTGTGTACCTGGGGACAATCACTTCCCTTCTCCTGCTGAGCACACTATTGCTGATCCAGGCCAGGATGCTGCTGACTTTTTTGGCCACCTGGGCACACACAGGCTCCTCTTCAGCCAGCTGTTGACCAATACCCCCAGGTCTTTCTCTGCTGGGCAGTTTCCAGCCACTCTTCCCAAGTGTGGAGCATTCATGGGGCTGTTGTGTAGGACCTACACTTGGCCTCATTGAGTCTCATACAACTGACCTCAGCCCCTAGATCCAGCCTGTCCAGGTGCCTCTACAGAGCCTTCCTACCCTCCAGCAGACCAACACTCCCACCCAGCTTGGTGTCATCTGCACAGAACACATCAATCCTGTTGAGGCACATTAGTGACTCTCTAGCCCAACTATCCACATGAGGTAAACCTGGAATCACAGCATCATAAAAATCACAGAATCAGAGAATCATTTTGGTTAGGAAAGCCCTTTAAGATCACCATCATCCAGACTGATGGACTGAAATGTAATCATTTCATGCACAACAGCAGCATCTGAATTTAGACCATGCCACTACTGCATTGCATATGCAGAGAGGAGAAAAGTCAGGCTTTGAAGCAGAAAATAAGAAATTACATACATGAGCCCTCTTGTTGGCACTGCTCTGTGACAAACTACCCCTGCAAGCAAAAGAGAACAGAATGACTGCATAGGAAACATATAAATATAACATGCCCCATTCTGCCATCACCTAAACAAAAAAATATCCCTCTTGTGACTGTGATGAGCCAGACCTTGCCACAGAAAAGTCATCCTGAGTTCAGCAGAAGTACATCTGGATCAATCACAACCACCAAGCCCAAGTGCTGTGACAGGCACCCTGACAAAAATGCTGCTTCTTTCAGAATGAGACCCAGCCTTCTCATATGGTTTTCCACAGTGGAATCTCCCCATCTGCAGAGGGCAGTGGTCACTGCTTTGGTATTGGGAAAGCAAGCTGAGGGACATGTGGGGGTCAGAGAAGAAAGCAGCAGTCAAAATGTGCAGAGAATGATCCAACTCTGCTGTTTTGTCATTTTTTTTAAAGGTGATGCTTGGATGAATTGCTAAATTCTCCTGGTCAGCTGCTCACAACTGGGAGTGGGCTAAAAGGTATCATAGAATCATAGGATGTTAGGGGTTGGGAGGGACCTCTGGAGATCATCCAGTCCAACCCCCCTGCCAAAGCAGGATCACCTAGGGCAGGGCACACAGGAAGACATCCAGGTGGGTCTTGAAAGTCTCCAGAGAAGAAACTCCACAACCTCTCTGGGCAGCCTGCTCCAGGGCTCCAGCACCCTCACAGCAAAGAATTTTCTCCTCGTGTTCAGGTAGAACTTCCTGTGTTGCACTTTGTGCCCATTGTCCCTTGTCCTCCCACAGGGCACCACTGAAAAGAGCCTGGCCCCTTCTTGACACCCACCCTTCAGGTATTTATAAACATTAATCAGCTCCCCTCTCAGGCTGCTCTTTTTGCAAGCTAAACAGCCCCAGGTCTCTCAGCCCTTCATCATCAGAGAGGTGTTCCAGTCCTTTCCTCATCAGACAGGTGTTCCAGTCCTTTCCTCATCAGACAGGTGTTCCAGGCCCTTCATCATCCTTGTAGCCTCTGCTGAACTCTCTCCAGCAGTTCCCTGTCCCTCTTGAACTGGGGAGCCCAGAACTGGACACCACACTCCAGGTGTGGTCTCCCCAAGGCATAGTAGAGGGGGAGAGGTGACAATGGAAGGGTCTTCTGCAACTAACCATTGTTTCTGAGCAGGGGTTTGGAACTGTAATACCCTTTTCATTAGACACTGCCACTCAAGAGCCAGTGTGTACCTACTGACATGAGTTAGACAGCCCCCAGGGGTCTGTGACCCTCACTCTGGGGATGGATGTGACCTCCAAACTCTTTCACACTCACATGCAACCATTGAAACAGGACCTCAGCAGTGATAATATGAATGAACCTTGCAGGTACCAGTGCTCTACAGGCTTCAGCAGTGATAACATGAATGAACCTTGCAGGTACCAGTGCTCTACAGGCTTCAGCAGTGATAACATGAATGATCCTTGCAGGTACCAGTGCTCTACAGGCTTCAGCAGTGATAACATGAATGAACCTTGCAGGTGCCAGTGCTCTACAGGCTTCAGCAGTGATAACATGAATGAACCTTGCAGGTACCAGTGCTCTACAGGGCTTCAGCAGTGCTGATGTGAATGAACCTTGCAGGTACCAGTGCTCTACAGGCTTCAGCAGTGTTGATGTGAATGAACCTTGCAGGCACCAGTGCTCTACAGGCTTCAGCAGTGCTGATGTGAATGAACCTTGCAGGCACCAGTGCTCTACAGGCTTCAGCAGTGATAATATGAATGAACCTTGCAGGTACCAGTGCTCTACAGGCTTCAGCAGTGCTGATGTGAATGAACCTTGCAGGCACCAGTGCTCTGCCCTACTTCCCATCTCCTGCCTGCATCAATTTCTCTACCTTTTGGATTACCAGAATGGCATCAAATCTCCATCAGCCCACCTGGCTCATCACTCACACACTGCAGAGGCAGCCAAGGTTTCAGTTTTGTCATGAGCCAACATAAATGGCCAAAGATGAAGTCTCAGACTGACTGCAGCTCCTTGCCTTGCATTAGGCACAATATATATCTCCAGGTGACTGAGCCCAGTAAACAGAATGTGTCTGTTCCACATGATCCCAGCTGTACAGACCTGGGGGTTTTTTTACACCTTTGTCACAGGACTGGTCAGTTGTGAAATGTGTCTCTGGAACCTGGCTGCAATCATGCTCAAAGGACAGAGAGTCAAGGTGACATCACCACACAGCCAGAGGCTTACCTGAGTTTAAAGTCTGTCACAACAAATTCTTCTCCAGTAAATATGACTCTGAACTGGAAATAAACCAGTAACACCATCATTAACTTGACTTATGGATGCTATGTCTAGAGCTGCTTGCAAATTTAGCATTGCCATCAAAATTCTAAATCCTGATAAAAATGGCTAGAAATTTTTGCAACATTCCCCTTCCTTCAGAGTTTAGTTTTACCCTGTTGAAAATGATCCTGGAATACCACAGTATTCATAGGATAGAATCAGAGAATCATAGAATCAACCAGGTTGGAAGAGACCTCCAAGCTCATCCAGTCCAACCTAGCACCCAGCCCTATCCAATCAACCAGACCATGGCACTAAGTGCCTCATCCAGGCTTCTCTTGAACATCTCCAGGGATGGTGACTCCACCACCTCCCTGGGCAGCACATCCCAAAGGGCAATCTCTCTGTGAAGAACTTCCTCCTAACATCCAGCCTAGACCTCCCCCTGCACAACTTGAGACTGTGTCCTCTTGTTCTGCTGCTGGTTGCCTGGGAGAAGAGACCAAACCACTCCTGGCTACAACCTCCCCTCAGGTAGTCACAGACAGCAATAAGGTCTGCCCTGAGTCTCCTCCAGCCTAAACACCCCCAGCTCCCTCAGCCTCTCCTCACAGGGCTGTGCTCCAGGCCCCTCACCAGCCTCCTCACCCTTCTCTGGACACATTTCATTGCCATGTTGTCCCACCAGTTTGCTTTCTCTCCCAGCTGTCCTCATCATCTGATGCTTGCTAGAAATACATTAAGAATGAGGAAAGACAGCTACTCACCCAGTTTTCCAGAAGCTTCCTTGCATCATAGTAATCAGGAGCTCTCTCAGTTTTGTAGAAAAGAGAGAAGTTCATGTCAGCATTGAAGAAGAGGACTGTGAGAGGAGAAGGGAAGTGAGATGCATCCTGCAGTTGGCACAGAAGGTGGCTCCAACCCTTCCCATCTCCTCACCCCTCTGTTGAACCATGTTTCCCATTCCCATGGGCATCAAGGATCTTTGGGAAATCCCAAGTCTAGATCACTGCTGCACTGCTAGGAATGTTATTAAAGAGCAAAAAAGGCCCAAACAAATGGTCAGGCTGCCACACCTTAGCAAACAAGCTGGGGTTCAGGCACTAATTTGGTTTTCACTGCCTGCTAAGGATGCACAGGAAGAGATCACAGCATCACAGGATGCTAGGGGTTGGAAGGGACCCCCAAAGATCATTGAGTCCAGTCCCCTTGCCAGAGCAGGACCATAGAATCCAGCACAGGTCACACAGGAACACATCCAGATGGGGCTGGAAAGGCTCCAGAGAAGGAGACTCCACAACCTCTCTGGGCAGCCTGCTCCAGGGCTCTGGGACCCTCCCAGTGAAGAAGTTCCTCCTCATGTTGAGGTGGAACCTCCTGTGCTGGAGTTTCTATCCATTGCCCCTTGTCCTATCCCAGGGTGCAACTGAGTAGAGTCTGTCCCCTCCCTCTTGATATTTATAAACAGCCCTCAGATATTTATAAACATTTATTAAATCCCCTCTCAGTCTTCTCCAGACTGAACAGCCCCAGGACTCTCAGCCTTTCCTCACCAGGCAGTGCTCCAATCCCTTCATTATCCTCATACCCTCTCTGTTGGACTCTCTCCAGCAGGTCCCTGTCCCTCTTGCACTGAGGAGCCCAAAACTGGACTCAGTGTTCCAGGTGAGGTCTCAGCAGGGCAGAGCAGAGAGGGAGGAGAACCTCCCTGGCTCTGCTGGCCACACTCCTCTGGATGCACCCCAGGCTCCCCTTGGCCTTCTTGGCCACCAGGGCACATTGCTGTCCCATGCAGAGCTTGCTGCCCACCAGCACTCCCAGGTCCTTCTCCTTGGGGCTGCTCTCTAACAGATGGGAGGCTCTCCTGACATATAAGACCTTGCTAAGCAGCAACAGCTTGAACATGTGACTGCATAAGAAGTTGCCAGGTGTGTGGTGCCAGCCAGTGCCAGTGATGCTCCTGTCAGCACTCAAAATGCCCTCATTTAGCACTTACCTGGAATGGCAGCGTTGGCACTGCTGGCTGGAGGCGTGGGGGGCAGCGTGGGAGTCCTTGTTGATGATGCCTCACTGGAGCCTGCTGAAAAGAACATTAGAAGGTCTGAGAACCCACAGTGGCAACAGGGTAAGGAAGAGCAAGAGAGAGGTATGAGTCCTTCAGCAAAGGTCATTGTGCTGTTGTTCCACAGACCCCTGCAAGGGGAAGGCATGGGGGGGGGAATACTACACCTGCCCATAGGTTCTTTTATTTCTCTAAAGGTATAACTGCAGGGTGGCAAAGGGAGAAAAAAAAGGATTTGCAGAGCTTAGATGACAAGGAAGCCTGGAGTTTGTGCAACACAATCTTTTTTTCATTGCTTGGGTTGAAAAGCAGTTATCTCTCTGTTCCCTGCTTGCTCCTGTGACCTGTGCCAGCCTTCAGGAAAGGACATCTGTCAAAGGCTGGGTGCCAAGGAGTTAACATGCAGCAGTGCCCAGGAGATGCAGATCCATGTTCATGGGCTCTGCTTTAAGGAAGGATTCCCATTAGCCATGTCAGCCACCTTGCCTGTTGTTCCCAAAGTCAAGAATTCCAAGAATCCCTTCTGCAGCTAATCTTCCTTGAAGTGAATCACCTTGTCACATCAGATAGCAGTTCTGCAGCCAGCAGGCAGTCTGCCACATCACCAGGTAGACAGGGACAGAAGGGGTGGTGGTTGTCACATGGAGCACAGCAGAGGGCAGTGAACCCAATCACCCTGAGAGACTGCAGGGCTGGGTGATGAAAGAAAGGCAGGATCACAACATCACAGGACCACAGGGGATTGGAAGGGGCTTTGGAGGATCATCAAGTCCAAACCCAGAGCAGAATCTAGTGCAGGTCACACAGGAACACATCCAGATGGGGCTGGAAAGGCTCCAGAGAAGGAGACTCCACAACCTCTGTGGGCAGCCTGCTCCAGTGCTCTGTGACCCTCCCAGTGAGGAAGTTCTTCCTCATGTTGAGGTGGAACCTCCTGTGCTGTACTTTCCATCCATTGTCCCTTGTCCTGTCACAGGGTGCACCTGAGCAGAGCCTGTCCCCTGCCTCTTGACCCTCAGATATTTATAAACATTTATTAAATCCCCTCTCAAGCCTTCTCTTCTCCAGACTAACCAGCCCCAGGGCTCTCAGCCTGCTGTGGAGGTCCCATTTCAATGCTCTGCTGGTAACTTGTGGTTTGTTCTTCACTCACATGACTGCCAGAGACTTGATGTTCTAGTCTGAAGGGAGATAAACCTCCTGTGTGGACACAAAGCCAAATGTCTGTGAATCAGGAGTGTGGTTGGAGATAAGCAGGATCAAGCCATGCTTTGTAGAACATGGCTTTCTCTGCTGGAGTTCAAAGGGAGGAGAATCACTCATGCTGGAAATCCAACAGCCCATCTCTGAGCCATGCAAATCAATGGCCATGCATCACAGAATCCTGGAACAGACCTTAAAGACCATCTAGTTCCAACCCTCCTGCCATGGGGAGGGACACATTCCTCATCCAACACCAGAAACAGGGGCTGTTAACCACATGAAGCCTCCTATTTGGATCCCACAGGGCTTTGTGAAGTTGAAGGGACAGCTGAAGTCAAAAGCTGCCTCTGACCAGGCACACTCTGAGACAGACAAGCAGTGTGACCCTTTGTGTGAGGCCACAGGCTGTGCAATAATCAGCACAAACTCAAACTGCAGCAATTTCTGGGTTCCAACTTCATGGACAAGAGGACAATAAAGCTAGTGGAAGTCCAGCTCTGAGTTGGCTCTCCAAGGTTGGCTCTTGTAAGCTAATCTCAGACTCTTCAGTCTTCAACTCAGACCTTCAGTCTCCAAAGCCTCTCGGAGGTTCCAGTCAGTGTTTGGGGGTTACCTCATGATCTAGGACACAGCAGTTTCAGCCCCCATAGCATCATCAGCACAAGCAGCATGCTCAGAGCTGATGGAGAGCTGAGCCAAGAGACTCCTCCACAGCTGCAGGCAGTGGGATGGGGAGCAGGGATGATGCACAGGCTGTTCCAAAGATCATACTGTCCAGCTACCTGCTCTGGCAGAGCAGTGCTCTTTGTCCCTGCTGCTCTCAGGGTGTACAGAGAGCTGTAAAACTTGCAAGCCTGTCTTGCCCACGATGTGTAATGATGCTTAGGTTTCCATTTGGACAGCTCTTCTCTTTCCTCAGGCCTTTTGCTCCCTAGATACCACTAAACTATTGGCGAAAGAGGACTAATTTACTCTGCTTTACTCCAGCAAACTGCTGGAGCAAACTGCCATGCTGCCCTTTCCAATCCATGGCCTGCAGTGGGTCAGAAACACGACCTGGTGTCATGGCTGTCTGCTGGTTCTTTATTTGGCAGAGATCTGCAGGCTGAGATCATCTAGCTGCAAGACAGACCTAGATATTCACCACCCAGCTCTCCTGCCAACAGCCACTAACACCATTTGATATCCACATGAATATGCAGAAAACAAGAAGCCAGAAGTGCCTAATGAATTAGAAGCAAACCCCTAGAGACAAAGGAAAACAGCTCCTCTGGAGAGAGCAGGAGGACCTGAAACTAAGGGGATGTGCTTTTCCCTTCACACCCATGCACACCAAGCCCTCTCCTCCTCACAACACAAACCCCCTGAGGATACCAAGAGCAAAACCCAGAGCAGTGCTGCACAGAAGCAGATCTTCCAGCACCCCCACTGACTTCAATCATAGAATCATAGAATCAGTCAGGGTTGGAAGGGACCACAAGGATCAGCCAGTTCCAACCCCCCTGCCATGGCCAGGGACACCTCACACTACATCAACCTGGCCAGAGCCTCATCCAGCCTGGCTGCAAACACCTCCAGGGATGGGACCTCAACCACCTCCNTCTTGTAACAGAGGCTCCAGAACTGGATGCAGTACTCCAGGTGGGGTCTCACCAGAGCTGAGCAGAGAGGGAGAATCACAGAATCACAGAATCACAGAATCAATAAGGCTGGAAAAGACCTCAAGGATCATCACAGTCCAACCTATCACCCAAGACCTCATGACTACTAAACCATGTCACCAAGTGCCACGTCCAATCCTCCCTTCACCTGCTGGCCACTCTTCTCCAGATGCAGCCCAGGCTCTGGTTGGCTTTCTGTGCTGCAAGTGCACATGGACAGCTCCTGTTGAGCTTCTCATCCACCAGCACCCACAAGTCCCTCTCCAATCCCACATCTTAAACTTCTAGTGAAAACCTCTGTGCCTCCCTCTGCTGTGGAGCTGCAGGGATGGGTTCTGTGAGCCTCAGGAAGCCCTGGCTTTCAGAGTGATAGAAAATGAGTCTTGTTATAAGCTGCTTCTAAGAAGTGCTGTCATGGAGGAGGTGTGATGAGAACCCCCCCTGTGTCTCTGCCAATGCTGGGCAGACATCCTATCACTGGAGTCAATTCATTTTTTCTTTCCTTACAGAAATGCAGGCATGGTTCACAGAATGGTAGGGCTTGGAAGTGGCCTTTGGAGGTCATCAAGTCCAACCCCCCTGCCAAGGCAGGTTCATCCTGATCAGGTTCACAGAATCATGGAATGGCTCAGGTTGGAAGGGATTTTGGACATCATCTCCTCCAACATCCCCATCATGGGCAGGGACCCCTCTCAACTATACCTGGCTGCTCAAGACCTCATCCAGCCTGGCCTTGAGCAGCCTCAGGGAGGAGGCATCCCCAGCCTCCCTGGGCAACCCATTCCAGGTTGCAGAGGATGATGTCCAGGCAGGTTTTGAATGACTCCACAGTGGAGATTCCACCATCTCTCTGGGCAGCCTCTTCCAGTGCTCTGCAAAGCTCAAACTAAAAAAAAAGCTCCTCCTCATGCTTAGGTGGAACTTCTTATGTTCAAATCCCCCTTGTCCTGTGACTGAAGAAAGCCTGGCCCCATCCTCCTGACACCCACCCTGTAAGTATTGATAAGCACTGAGAAGCATTGAGAAGATCTCCTCTCAGTCTGCTCTTCTCCAGGCTAAACAGCCCCAAGTCCCTCAGCCTTCCTTCCTGAGAGGGATGTTCTAGTCTAGATGTTAGCTCATGGTTTATCAGACTGTTTGCACACCTAGGGTTCAACTCCTCCTCTTCTCGCAGTGCTGCAGCTCCTCTCCAGACAGAAGGAATCTGCATCCAGCTGAGTGTTTACAGACTCTATCCCTGCTGTTATCAATGTAATGTTTCAAACCCCACTGTCTCAGGAGGAATCCTATGATGTCACCCAGTGTCTGATTCCCAGGAGGAATCAGAAAACTCTCCTAGAGGTAAAAATAAAGAGAGGATTGGCCAAGCCAAAGCCAAACCCATTCCAAGCAGGACTGTAACTCACAATGCCTTTTTTCAGCTCCTGGCAAATGAAGTGGGACTTACAGCTTCACAGGTTCTAATTTATTTCTTTTTCTCATTATCACCTGAAGAAAAAAAAAATTTTTTATATATATATATATATAATCTGTTTATTCTCACATGTTAAGGATCCTTCCCAGCAGGCAAGTGTGGGACTGGCCACCTGCACCCTCTAACTTAATTTGCTTTAATTGCCATGTGTATCACTCCAGTCACCAAATGAGGGCTCAGGCATGATGACAGGTGAGCTCTGCAGCTAGAAGAATATTGTCCCACTGACCTTTAAAGAGTCCCAGTCATGGGTTTGGGGTTGATAACTTCAACAGGTGGCTTACTGGGTGACCTCCAAACACAGATAGTGTCCAATGGAAGAGCAACACAAGTGAGACCCAGCCAAGAAGAGAACTGTGAGCAATACATTTGGATGTTCTCAGCAGCAGTTTTCAGCTAAGGCATGTTCAGCCCTCTCCCAGATTATTTAAAATTAAGAAGAAGATCAGAAAGCAGCACGTGGGTGAGGGAGGGGGAGGCAGAGATGAAGGCTGTGAGTCAGTGAGAGGATGGGAACACATACTTTTACTTCTGTACTTTTAGCAAAGGCACAGCTGAGCTGGAAAAATAAAGGATCATCTTTAAGAAGTCTGGAGAAAAACAAAGGAAAGGGCAAAAACTGAGTCTGCTCCTGTTAGCAAGCAAAGCCAGTGCAATTGCTATCATTATCCTCATCATCATCATCATCGAGAGAGAGAGTCCAATGGAGGGCTATGAGGATGCTGAAGGGACTGGAGCACTGCCTTGTGAGGAAAGGCTGAGAGCCCTGGGGCTGTTCAGTCTGGAGAAGAGAAGGCTGAGAGGGGATTTAATAAATGTTTATAAATATCTGAGGGCTGTTTATAAATATCAAGAGGGAGGGGACAGACTCTGCTCAGTTGCACCCTGGGATAGGACAAGAGGGAATGGATGGAAACTAAGCACAGGAGGTTCACACCTCCTTGAACACCTCTTGGACATTTCTCACCTCGTTAACAGAGTCATTAAGTCCTTTCACTTTCACCTGCGGTGGTTAAGCCCTTGCCCACCTTGTCCTGCCTGTAACATGATCACACCTTTGAGGAAGCAAGGTCAAGACCTTCCTCAGAAGAAGATATGAATGAAATTCCCTAAGGAATATTTCCTCCTGTGTGTCAGTAAGACCTGGGGCTGGTTAGTCTGGAGAAGAGAAGGCTGAGAGGGGA
>VXBD01010182.1:4936-20171 GCA_013399975.1 Indicator maculatus
CATCCTGCCTGAGCATCCCTCCTGAGCATCCTGCCTGAACATCCCTCCTGAGCATCCCAACCAAGCACCCAGCCTGAGGATCCTACCTAAGCATCCCACTGGAGCATCCTGCCTGAGCATCCCACCTGAACATTCTGCCTGAAGACCCCACCTGAGCATCCTACATGAAAATCCCACCTGTGCATCCTTCCTGAGCATTCCACCTGAGCATCCCACCCAGGCATCCTGCCAGAGCATCCTGCATGAGGATCCCACCTAAACATCCTGCCTGAGGATCACACTTGAGCTTCCCACCCAAACATCCAGCCTCACCATCCTGCCTGAGCATCCCACCTGAGCACCCAGCCTGAGCATCCCACCCCAGCATCCAGCCTCAGCATCCAGCCTCAGCATCCTGCCTGAGAATCCCATCTGAGCATCCCATCTGAGCATCCCACCCCAGCATCCTGCCTTAGTACCCATTCCAAACACCCTGCCCAAGAATACACCACCCAAGCACCCTTCTTGAGACCCATCCTGAACACCCTGCCCCAGCATCCCATCTGAGCACCCAGCCTGAGCATCTCACTCGTGGCACAGCTTCCACGGAGGTGCCCAGCTCCGTGGTGCAACCTCTGAAGCCTCCCCTGCTCTGAAGTGGGCTTTGTGCATTTGGCTTCCCCAGGCTGGAGCTGGAGGGAGGTTTCCTGGAGCTGCCCAAGGCAGAAGAAGCTTTTTTAATCTGCTGCTCCTCATGTAGCCACTGGTGCTGGCAGAGCCAAATGGTTTCAACTGGCAGTTGCTGCAAGCGAGCTGGATCAGATGACCTTTAAAGGTCCCTTCCAAGCCAAATGATTCCATGGATCAATGGATTGCAATCCTCATGTGGCTGGTGGGCTGGAAGGCTGAAGCAGAGTGTCCTCAGCCCAAGTACAGCTGCTTGGGGCTATTTGACACACCCTGAGGGCTGGCAGTGTGCTGCTCTGAAACACTTGTGGCTAGCTCTGGACCACTTATTGAAGCCTTCCTTTCTTTCTGCTCCTTTTTTGTTGGCTGCTTGGTGTCTTGCAGTTTGGTTTTTTCAGACCTCCACAGTGCTCCAGGGAAAAACAGGAGAGACAAGGCAATGTGCACCGTGGGGAAGGCAGCAAAACCCCCCAGCTCACCCTAAGGGTTTAGGATCACAGAATCCTGTAGGCTGGAAAAAAGCCTTGGGGGTGAAGTCCAACCATTAACCCAACACTACCAAGTCCAGCAGTAAACCATGTCCCTCAGCACCACACCTCCATGGCTTTTAAACTGCTCCAGGGATGGGGACTCCACCCCTGCCATGGACAATCTGTTCCAGAGCTTGACAACCCTTTCAGGGAAGAGATTGTTCCTCTTGTCCAACTTAAGCCTTCCCTGGTGCAACTTGAGGCCATTTCCTCTCATCCCATCACTGGTTACCTGGGAGAAGAGACCAACCCCCACCTGGCTCCAACCTCCTTTCAGGGAGCTGTAGAGGGAAATGAGGTCTGCCCTCAGCCTCCTTTTCTCCAAGCTAACCAACCCCAGCTCTGTCACAGGACTTCTGCTCTAGATTTAGAATCACAGAATTGTCAGGGTAGGAAGGGACCTCAAGGCTCAGCCAGTTCCAACCCCCCTGCCATGGGCAGGGACACCTCACACTACAGCAGGTTGCTCACAGCCACATCCAGCCTGGCTGCAAAAACCTCCAGGGATGAGGCTTCCACCACCTCCCTCCATCCTAGCAGACACCTGCTTTAAAAACCAAACCCCAAGCCCACCAGAAGTTTGTTTTCCTTGTGCTGCCTGCCACCCATCCCCAAGACAGACTGCTGTGGGACAGGGATGTGACAGTGGCTGCTGGAGAGTGTCCTCTGGGGTCCAGCTGGGTGCAGAGATGAGCTGGTAACAACCCAAGCAGGGCTGGAGGGTGATGTCACCTCCCCAACCCCTGCAGCCAGCCCTTTGATAAGCCCTGAGGTGCCAAATCAGCCTCATAAAACCCCCACAGAACAGAAAATGTTTCGTGTCTCCATAAACAGGCAGCCAGATGCTGGTACCTAAATCCATATGGATCCACAGCCCACGTGCTGGGGGAGGGTGGAGAGGCTGGGAATGGCTTGGCACAAAGAAAGCATGAGGCTCCTGCTTGCTGCTGCTGGCCTGGCACCCTGCCCCTGCCACCAAGCTCCATGTGCTTGAGCTGGGACCTTAGGAGCCAGCTGGATGGAAGGATGGTTGGGGACTGAGTGTCTGGGGGGGTTGGGGACTCTACTCTGCCCTGCTGAGACCTCACCTGGAATATTGCATCCAGTTCTGGGCTGCCCAGGTCAAGAGGGACAGGGATCTGCTGGAGAGAGTCCAAGGGAGGGCTCCAAGGATGCTGAAGGGCCTGGAGCACTGCCTGGGGAGGAGAGGCTGAGAGCCCTGGGGCTGTGCAGTCTGCAGAGGAGAAGACTGAGAGGGATCTGATCAATGTCTATCAATAGCTGAGGGCTGGGGGTCAAGAGGGAGGGGACAGGGACAGGCTCTGCTCAGTTGCATCCTGTGATAGGACAAGGGGCAATGGATACAAACTCCAGCACAGGAGGTTCCACCTCAACCTGAGGAGGAACTTCTTCCCTGTGAGGGTCCCAGAGCACTGGAACAGGCTGCCCAGAGAGGTTGTGGAGTCTCCTTCTCTGGAGCCTTTCCAGCCCTGTCTGGATGTGTTCCTGTGTGACCTGTGCTGGATTCTCTGGTCCTGCTGTGGCAGGGGGATTGGACTGGAAGATCTGCAGAGGTCCCTTCCAACCCCTAACATCTTGTGATCCTATGATCCTATGAATGTCTGGATGGCTAAGGACTGGATGTCTGGATGGTTGGGGACTGGATGTCTGGATGGTTGGGAGCTTCATTAATGTGTCCATCCTTCCTCCAAGTCAAAGACAGAGTTGATTTCCCTTCTCTCCTACCCACCCCAGCACAGACTGAAAGGTGAGATCCTCCCCAGCCCTGCTTCTCTCCTCCCTCTGCTCAACCTCTGCCCATCCCTCTGCACAAATCTGCCTCCCCTCTTCCTGAGGATGGCCACCAGCCTCTTTTTGCTTTCCAGCCTGCAAGAACAGAGCCAGAATTCATCCTTGAGCACTGAAACTGGACACCATTTTATCAGTGGCCTGGAATGGGAAATTGGAGCCTGGGATGAGAGAGAGCTGAATAACTCAAGCTTGTTTTCATTTCATGTTTAATTTCCTGCAGGCTTAGCTCAGTCTTTCCACTCCTTCCACCAGCCTCCCAGGGTTTTATGGGGGGAAAGGGATCAAGAGATATTGCTTCTTGCTTTGGTTTGCTTTTTGGTTTGGACTTTTGTTGTGTTTTGGAGTTTGTTTGGTTTTTTTTTTAGGGTTGGTTTGGTTTGGTTTGTTCTCTGTCTTTATTTCCTCCTTCTGCTGCTGCAGCAGAGTTCAAGGTTTCCCTCTCACTCTCGAGCCCCCTGCCTGTATCACAGGGGCACCACCAAGAACATTTCATGAATGGGCCCAGCAACCATGAGGGGGAGGCTGGCTCAGGGGTGACATTCCCTGGCTCCTTCCAGTCCCTTCTCTTCCTCCTCCACCCCAGGGTCAGGCCAGGAGGCAGAGATACAACCCAGGAGGTCAGGTTTAGGAGGTCTGGCAGAAAGAAGGCTGGGGGGAGACCTTCTCCTTCTCCCTGAATGGAGGTTGGAGCCAGGTGGGGGTTGGTCTCTTCTCCAAATGATAGGGTGAGAGGAAATGGCCTCAAGTTGCACCAGGGGAGGTTTGGGTTGGATATCAGAAGAAACTTCTTCACTGAAAGGGTTCTCAAGCCCTGGCACAGGCTGCCCAGGGAGGTGGCTGAATCCCCATCCTCAGAGGTGTTTCAAAGAGGCAGAGATGTGGTGCTGAGGGACATGGCTTAGCCCCAGCCTTGGGGGAGCTAGAGAATGGTTGGACTGGAGGATCTTAAAGGTCTTGTCCAACCAAAACCATTCCATGATTCAGTGTGTGCATGCAAGGGCCCTGTGTGGCTACAGCTGTGTGCCTTCCACCTTCCTTTCTCTAGTGCCACCATCCAGCTCTCTTCCACCTTCTTTTCTCCACTGCCACCATCCAGCTCTCTTCCACCTTCTTTTCTCCACTGCCACCATCCAGCTCTCTTCCACCTTCTTTTCTCCACTGCCACCATCCAGCTCTCTTCCACCTTCTTTTCTCCACTGCCACCATCCAGCTCTCTTCCACCTTCTTTTCTCCACTGCCACCATCCAGCTCTCTTCCACCTTCTTTTCTCCACTGCCACCATCCAGCTCTCTTCCACCTTCTTTTCTCCACTGCCACCATCCAGCTCTCTTCCACCTTCTTTTCTCCACTGCCACCATCCAGCTCTCTTCCACCTTCTTTTCTCCACTGCCACCATCCAGCTCTCTTCCACCTTCTTTTCTCCACTGCCACCATCCAGCTCTCTTCCACCTTCTTTTCTCCACTGCCACCATCCAGCTCTCTTCCACCTTCTTTTCTCCACTGCCACCATCCAGCTCTCTTCCACCTTCTTTTCTCCACTGCCACCATCCAGCTCTCTTCCACCTTCTTTTCTCCACTGCCACCATCCAGCTCTCTTCCACCTTCTTTTCTCCACTGCCACCATCCAGCTCTCTTCCACCTTCTTTTCTCCACTGCCACCATCCAGCTCTCTTCCACCTTCTTTTCTCCACTGCCACCCTCCAGCTCTCTTCCACCTTCTTTTCTCCACTGCCACCCTCCAGCTCTCTTCCACCTTCCTTTCTCCACTGCCATCCTCCAGCTCTCTTCCACCTTCCTTTCTCCACTGCCACCATCCAGCTCTCTTCCACCTTCCTTTCTCCACTGCCACCATCCAGCTCTCTTCCACCTTCCTTTCTCCACTGCCACCCTCCAGCTCTCTTCCACCTTCCTTTCTCCACTGCCACCATCCAGCTCTCTTCCACCTTCCTTTCTCCACTGCCACCATCCAGCTGTCTCCTATCTTTCTCCAGTGCCACCATGAATTGTTTTTCCATCTTTCTCTCTCCAGTGCCACCACACCTGCTGCACCCTGGACGGGCTGGCAGAAGCTCAAGCAGTGCCTGGTACCACGCAGGAGTGCTGCAAACCCCAGACTGGAGAATGAGAGCCTAAGCTTCATTGGGACCTTTGATGGCCATCAAAGTCTGAGCTGCAGATGTCCTCTCCAGGTGATGGTGCTCCTATTTTTTTTTTTTTTTTGGCATGTGCTCCTGAGCTCTGCCAGAGCTTTGGCTTGAACTTGATCCAGAGGAAAGAGCAGCAGCTGGAGATTTGTTTGCTCTGGCACTGCTGGACCCCTCAGGTAAGTTGTGGGGAGCCAACTGACGGCAGCTGGCAGTGGTGTGGCTGGAGATGCTTGAGACCACCAGCTCCTGTTCCTCTGTAGGTGGTGGGGAACAGCTTCTTGCTCCAGATCCCCAGGTTTCATGCAGCCTCAGCATGCCACCTAGCCAAGCAGGCAGCAAGACCTGTGTCCCCTCCATCACCTCTTGCCCCCTGGTACTGAACCACCTCTTCAGAGAATCATGGAATTGTCATGGCTGGAAGGGACCTCAAGGATCATCCAGGTCCAACCCCCTGCCATGGGCAGGGACACCTCACACTACAGCAGGTTGCTCACAGCCACATCCAGCCTGGCTGCAAAAACCTCCAGGGATGAGGCTTCCACCACCTCCCTGGGCAACCTCTGCCAGTCTCTCACCACCCTCATGGGGAACAACTTCTTCCTAACATCCAATCTGAATCTCCCCACTTCTAGTTTTGCTCCATCCCCCCAGTCCTATCACTCCCTGACACCCTCAAAAGTCCCTCCCCAGCTTTCTTGGAGCCCCCTTCAGATCCTGGAAGGCCACAAGAAGGTCTCCTGGGAGCCTTCTCTTCTCCAGACTGCACAACCCCAACTCTCTCAGTCTGTCTCCAGAGCAGAGCAGCTCCAGCCCTCTGCTCATCCTCATGGCCCTTCTCTGGACACCTTCCAGCACCTCCAGATCCTTCCTGGAACAGAGGCTCCAGAACTGGACCCAGAGCTCCAGGTGTGGTCTGAGCAGAGTGGAGCAGAGGGGGAGAATCCCCTCCCTGGCCCTGCTGGCCACACTTCTCTTGCTGCAGCCCAGGCTCTGCTTGGCTCTCTGGGCTGCAAGTGCTCACTAATGGCTTCTCCTCCTCCTCTTTTTCCTCATTCTCCTCCTCCTTCTTCTTGTCCTCCTCCTTCTCTTTCTCACCCTCCTCCTCCTCCTCCTTCTTTTCCTTCTGCTTCTTCTTCTCTTTCTCTCCTTCTCCAAACCTCTTTGCTTTGCTGTCACTCAGAGCAGCAAAATAAACCTGGGGCTCTGCCTCTGCTCATCCTCATGACCTTTCTCTGGCCATCAAGCCATTCAACTCCACCTGTGGCCAGACAGAGCCCCTGGGCTGGCCTGCAGGTCCCTCAGCCCTTGCCCAGCCCCAGGCCATCCCCCATTACCTGCACCCGAGCCTCGGTGAGGTCTGTCCTCATGGCCAGCTGCTCCCTGGCGTAGACATCTGGGTAGTGAGTCTTCTGGAAGACCTTCTCCAGCTCCTCCAGCTGGTAGCTGGTGAAGGTGGTTCTGTTCCTCCTCTTCTTGCCCTTGTTGCTCTCTGAGTCAGTCTTGTCCATGGGGCTGGGCAGGTCTGTGCTGGCCCTGTCCTGGGGCACCTTCCCCCCAGCCTCCTTCACGCTGAGGTAGCTGCTGTCCATTCCCGAGGGCTCGGAGCTCGCCTGCAGCTCAGCTTCTCCCAGGCTGCTCTCCTTACCTGAGGAGGGGAGGGAGGAGGAGAGAGGCAGAGAAGGAGGCAATGGATCAGATGGAAATCTTTCAAGCTGCTAATTGGTTCTGCTAATCAATGCCAGCTGTGAAAGGGAGGTGGCTGGGAGGTGAGGTTCTGGGTGCTTGACAATCCTAGAATCATAGAATGGTCTGGGCTGGAAGGGACCTCCAAAGCTCGTCCAGTCTGACCTCCCTGCAGTCAGCAGGGACAGTCCCAACTAGATCAGGCTGCCCAGAGCCTCATCAAACCTCACCTTAAATATCTCCAGGGAAGGAGCCTCAACCACCTCCCTGGGCAACCTCTTCCAGTCTTCCACCACATTCATAGTAAAGAACTTGTTCCTCACATCCAATCTCAATCTGCTCTGCTCTAGTTTGAAGCCATTGTCCCTGGTCCTGTCCCTGCAGGCTTTTGCAAACAGTGCCTCTGTAGCCTTCCTGTAGCCCCCTTCAGGTCCTGGCAGGCTGCTCTTAGGTCTGCCTGGAGCCTTCTCTTCTCCAGGCTGAACACCCCCAGCTCCCTCAGCCTGTCCTCACAGCAGAGCTGCTCCAACCCCCTGAGCATTCTCATGGTCCTCCTCTTGTCCCTCTCCATCAGGTCCATGTCCTTCCTGTGCTGAGGGCTCCAGCCCTGCACACAGCACTGCAGGTGAGGTCTGAGCAGAGCAGAGCAAAGTGTCAGAATCAGCTCTCTGGCTCTGCTGCCAATGCTGCTTTGGATGCAGCCCAGGCTGCCCTTGGCCTTCTGTGCTGCAAGCTCACACTGCCTGCTCCTGGCCAGCTTCTCATCCCCCAGCACCCCCAAGTCCTTTTCCTCAGGGTTGCTTTCTTTGCTGCCTTTGGCCTTGTAGGGTGCTGAAGCTTAGTTTAGGTGTTGCATGGGTGCCTGGCTAGGCTACATCCAAGGAGGAGATAGCTGCTGTGGCAGGGAAGTTGATCACAGCCCATGGATGCCAGCACAGCCATGGAAAGGGAGGTTGGGACAAGCTCTGTCAGCTGCTCATGGTCCCCTTCTGGGAACCTGGTGGAAAGAAGAGCTGGGTGGAAGGACAGAAGCACCCCAGCAACACCTTCCTTCACCTTCCTACTGCCCACAGTGGGGCTGAACCTCATGGAGTGCTACAGACCTTGGTCATGGGCATAGGAGAGGTCTCTGAGGACAGAGGCATCCCAAACCCAGACCTCAGAGGATGGTCCCCAGCAGCATGCTTGGGGTGAAGAAGACAGAGAGTTGGGGCTGTTCAGTCTGGAGAAGAGAAGGCTCCCAGGAGACCTTCTTGTGGCCTTCCAGGATCTGAAGGGGGCTCCAAGAAAGCTGGGGAGGGACTTTTGAGGGTGTCAGGGAGTGATAGGACTGGGGGGGATGGAGCAAAACTAGAAGTGGGGAGATTCAGATTGGATGTTAGAAGAAGTTGTTCCCCATGAGGGTGGTGAGAGACTGGCAGAGGTTTCCCAGGGAGGTGGTGGAAGCCTCATCTCTGGAGGTTGTTGCAGCCAGGCTGGATGTGGCTGTGAGCAACCTGCTGGAGTGTGAGGTGTCCCTGGCCATGGCAGGGGGATTGGAACTGGCTGAGCCTTGAGGTCCCTTCCAACCCTGACAATTCTGTGATTTGCTTCTGTTTTTTCCCCTCTAAGGCTTAGTAGCTGTGGGCAAACCCAGCTTTGAGCTCCTGTAATGAGCCACAGGTATCCTCATGGACAGGCATTGAGCTGGGATGTCTTCTCCTGGCCACCTCCTGCCTCCAGTGACAGCAGTGCACTCCCTAGCCACGCTCTCCTGACCAAGCCAAGATCATTCCAACTGGATAATCTTTTCCCTTAACAAACAAACAAGCCAACAAAACATTCCACATTAGCCTATTTTTAACTGTTCTCCATCCAAGACTTTCTGGAAGACAACTCCCCCATCTAGTGATGTCCCCTCTGGGAGCTTTCCCCCAGCAGTGTCACATCCAGGGGTCATCAAGGCCAGCTGAAGCATTTGTCTTTGTCCTTAGCCCTTGTGTCCTGGAAATTCCCCATTCTTTTCCAGCACTCAGAGCTCTCAGCACAACATCATCCCACCCAGTTCTCTGTCCACTTACAGGCTCAGCCCTTCTGAGAAGGGCTCTGCCATGGCTTCACAGCTCAGATACCCACAGATGGGGGTCTGTCCTCCCCCTTGCCTCACTCTCCAGCTGATTTGAGGTGAGAACAGAAAGATGAAATGCAGCTCTCACCCGTGGAAGGTTCAGAGGGGGTTGGAAATGCCCAGGTATTGCACAAAAGCTGAAAGCAGCCCTGGGATGAAGGCTCTGGGAGGTGCAGGAACCATCTGCCACCAACACCCTCCTGGGTTCCAGATTTATTATTTTCTCTTAACATCATCCCCTCAGGCTTTGGAGGGGGGGAGGCTCCCTGCAAAGCCCAGCAGAGCCTGAGGTTGTCTATCTAAGCCCTCCTGAATTTCATCCTTAGGGGCCAAGGTTCATGCTCCCTGAGCAGCAGCAGTGACCACCACCCTGCCTGCTCCTTGCACCTCTCCAGCACCCAGCAGACCTCCTCCACCACCCTGCCTGCTCCTTGCACCTCTCCAGCACCCAGCAGACCTCCTCCACCACCCTGCCTGCTCCTTGCACCTCTCCAGCACCCAGCAGACCTCCTCCACCACCCTGCCTGCTCCTTGCACCTCTCCAGCACCCAGCAGACCTCCTCCACCACCCTGCCTGCTCCTTGCACCTCTCCAGCACCCAGCAGACCTCCTCCACCACCCTGCCTGCTCCTTGCACCTCTCCAGCACCCAGCAGACCTCCTCCACCACCCTGCCTGCTCCTTGCACCTCTCCAGCACCCAGCAGACCTCCTCCACCACCCTGCCTGCTCCTTGCACCTCTCCAGCACCCAGCAGACCTCCTCCACCACCCTGCCTGCTCCTTGCACCTCTCCAGCACCCAGCAGACCTCCTCCACCACCCTGCCTGCTCCTTGCACCTCTCCAGCACCCAGCAGACCTCCTCCACCACCCTGCCTGCTCCTTGCTCCTCTCTAGCACCCAACAGAAAGGTCTCAAAAGCTCCTTCTGTTCCTGAACGACAGGCAGGAGAGAGTTTCAAAGTTGCAAGGATCTGCTCAGTGCTCAGGAAGAGCTAAAGAGTGGGGAGCAAGAGGATGAGGCCAGGCTCTTGTCAGAGGTGCCCTGGACAAGGAGCAGTGGGCACAAACTGGAACCCAGGAGGTTCCAACTGAACATGAGGTCCTGGAGTCCTGAGTCTAGTTCTGGGCTCCCCAGTTCAAGGGAGACAGGGAACTACTGCAGAGAGTCCAGCAGAGGCTACAAAGAATCTGAGGGGCCTGGAGCATCTCTGTGAGGAGGAAAGGCTGAGAGCCCTGGGGCTGGTGAGCCTGGAGAAGAGCAGCACCAGAGGGGATCTGAGCAATGCTCAACAAGAGATAAAGAACCTGTCGGGAGCAAGAGGCTGGGACAGATCCTTTTCAGTGATGCCCAGAGACAGGACAAGGAGCAATGAGCACAAACTAAACATGAGGGAAAAAAATTCTTTGTTGGGAGGGTGCTGGAGGCCTGGAGCAGGCTGCCCAGAGAGGTTGTGGAGTCTCCTTGTCTGCAGGGATTCCAACCCCACCTGGTCACTGTGGTCCTGGACAAGCTGCTGTGGGTGCCCTGCTTTAGCTGAGGGGTTGGACTGGATGATCTCCAGAGGTTCCTTCCAACCCCCTCCATGCTGGGATTCTGTGCTGCCCAGCATCCATTGGCTTTTGGTGACCCTGCAGCCAGCACAGACTTGAAGTCTGTGTGAGGTCTCCCTGCCCATGGCAGGGGGTTGGAACTAGATGATCCTTGTGGTCCCTTCCAACCCTGACTGATTCTATGATTCTAAGCCCCTGGCTCTCTCTCCATGCTGCATGCCTCAGAGATGATTCCCTGGGATTCCAAACTTCCCAAGCCCTGGCTGCATTTAAACCTTCTTGTGCCTACCTTCTCCTGGAGTAATTCATACACTCATAGGCTCACAGAATGGCTTGGCTGGGAAGGGACCTGTAATGGTCATCTAGTCCAACCCTCCCCTGCAGTCAGCAGGGACATCACAGTGTGGTGCTGGGGACAAACAGCACCAGAAATGTTCCCTCTGGTGCTGCTGAGAAGCTGACACCACAGCAAGGCTGGGGAAGGTGTGTGGTGTGCCCACATGTGTGGAGGTTGCTGCTCCTCTCACTTTTTTCTGAACCAGCTTTTTTGTTTTTCCCCCCAGTAGAAGCATCTGCTTTTGAGGGCAGGGATCACTTTGCTGCCTGCTGAGTGCATTCACAGGCTCACAGGAGGTTAGGGAAGGGACCTCTGGAGATCTTCCAGTCCAGCCTCCTGCCAGAGCAGGACCAGAGAATCCAGCACAGGTCACACAGGAACACATCCAGACAGGGCTGGAAAGGCTCCAGAGAAGGAGACTCCACAACCTCTCTGGGCAGCCTGTTCCAGTGCTCTGGGACCCTCACAGGGAAGAAGTTCCTCCTCATGTTGAGGTGGAACCTCCTGTGCTGGAGTTTGTATCCACTGTCCCTTGTCCTAACCCAGGGTGCAACTGAGCAGAGCCTGTCCCTGTCCCCTCCCTCTTGCCCCCCAGCCCTCAGCTATTGATAGACATTGATCAGATCCCTCTCAGTCTTCTCCTCTGCAGACTGAACACCCCCAGGGCTCTCAGCCTCTCCTCCCTAGGCAGTGCTCCAGGCCTTTCAGTATCCTTGCAGCCCTCCCTTGCGCTCTCTCCAGCAGATCCCTGTCCCTCCTGAACTGGGGAGCCCAGAACTGGATGCAGTACTCCAGGGGAGGTCTCAGCAGGGCACCAGAGCTACCTGGGGAGAGCTCAGCCTCTCCCCTACCAACCCAACACATGCTGCTTGCTCCTCTGTCCTGTTCTTTGAAGGACACTCACAGAACCTGGCTCCCATATAAAGGAATCACTTCTGAAGTCTCCCCCCAGAGGCTGTGGCTGGAGTATAAAAGGCACAGTTTCTGCCCCAAGCCTTTCCTCCTCTGGCACCTTCCTTTCAACAGCACGGTGGGGGAAAGCTGACTTCTGAACTTTGAAGGGCAAAAAAAAAAATGCTTCTCAGAACCTGCTGTGGCTGAGGCTGGGTTTCTATTCACCAGGATATGATGTGGGAAGAGAGAAAGGGCAAGACAACCTCCTGCCATGGCCTCCAGCAGGAGCAAATGGGCCTGCTTAGCTGTGTCCCATAGCCTCCTGACTACTGAATGTGGAAGGGGATCATTTGTCACAGCAAATATTCTGGAGCTGAGCATCTCTCTGGGTTCTCTCTGCTGAAGCCAGGGCTCTTAGTGAGCTGCCTCTCTCCCACCCATGCCTGAAGCTCCACAGAAGCATAGCCAGCAGGGCCAGGGAGGGGATTCTCCCCCTCTGCTCCACTCTGCTGAGACCACACCTGGAGCTCTGGGTCCAGTTCTGGAGCCTCTGTTCCAGGAAGGATCTGGAGGTGCTGGAAGGTGTCCAGAGAAGGGCCATGAGGATGAGCAGAGGGCTGGAGCTGCTCTGCTCTGGAGACAGACTGAGAGAGTTGGGGTTGTGCAGTCTGGAGAGGAGAAGGCTCCCAGGAGACCTTCTTGTGGCCTTCCAGGATCTGAAGGGAGCTCCAAGAAAGCTGGGGAGGGACTTTTGAGAGTGTCAGGGAGTGATAGGACTGGGGGGAATGGAGCAAAACTAGAAGTGGGGAGATTCAGATTGGATGTTAGGAAGAAGTTGTTCCCCATGAGGGTGGTGAGAGACTGGCAGAGGTTGCCCAGGGAGGTGGTGGAAGCCTCATCCCTGGAGGTTTTTGCAGCCAGGCTGGATGTGGCTGTGAGCAACCTGCTGTAGTGTGAGGTGTCCCTGGCCATGGCAGGGGTGTTGGAACTGGCTGATCCTTGAGGTCCCTTCCAACCCTGACAATTCTGTGATAACAGTGAGCCAACAAGGGATTGCATCCATGGATGGCATCTTCAGGAGAAAGCTGAGGGATCACCAGGGCCAGGTCTCTTCTTCACTGGCTGGTGTCCCTGGAGGACTCTGCTCTGCCTTTGATTCCATTCCATACCTTCCTAAATCCAGCTCCAGAATCCAGCTCCCAGTTCCCATCTGTCACTAAGTCCAGTCTGGGACTTCCCCAGTGCCAACCCCCTGCATCAGTGGTGCCAGTGGTGACATCATTGCCACCTGGGGTTGGGTTCCATGTTAGTTTGTGTCTCTTTGTCTCTATTCCCTTGGATTGTTCTCATTTCCATCCCTGCTGATTCACTTTCTTTCCCAGCCCATCAGTCTCTCTCCCTTCTTCCCTTTCTCTTCCCTTTGGGAAGGCAGAGGGGGTCACAGAGAGCCTCTGGCACTCATCTGATGGCCACCCCAGCCCTAACTCTTGAGCCTAGCCCTCGTCCAAGCACTGCAGCAGAGAATTGTCCCTGGACTACTCTTACACTTAAATTAAGGGCAGGCAGAGAAGCCCAAATGAATCCTCCCAGCACAAGCTCCTGTGGGAGCTCATGCTTGCCAATTTCAGCCCCCTCAGGTGTTCCCATGGAGCAGAGCTGGAGAGCCTTGCCTGGAGGAGAGGCTGTGGGACAAGCAAAGGACATCTGGTGGGGGTTCTGGGAGTTACCATTTTCACATGGGAACTGGGAAGTGGTGGGAAAGCTGGGAGTGAAACCAGGAAACACCCAAAGTCAGCTGAAGCTCAGGGAGCACAGGAGGGGTTAAGCCTAACCACTGGGGCAGGTTCAGAACAAAACAGTTCTGCTCTGCCTCAGGTTTGGGCAGTGAAGAAAGGTCCAGAGGAGGGAAGAGAACCACCAAGCCTTTGCCAAACCTGGCCTTGGAAGCACAGCTACACCTCATTGCCATTCTGCCTGCACACTGCACAGTCTGGGAATTGCTAATGCTCCTCCAAGCACAAGGCTTTAGGAGTTGCCCAGGAAGCCAAAAAACAACCCCAAACCCAAATCTCTTTCTGAACAACTCCTAAAGCATGGAGCTTGGAGGAAGATAGCCAAAATAAAAACAAAAAACAAACAAACCAACCCCAAATCTCTTTCTAGACAATTCCTAAAGCCTGGAGCTTGGAGGTAGATAGCCAAAATGAAAACAAAAAACAAACAAACCAACCCCAAATCTCTTTCCTGACAATTCCTAAAGCCTGGAGCTTGAAGGTAGATAGCCAAAAAACAAATCCAACCCCAAATTTCTATCTCCCTCCAAGCTCAAAGCTTCAGGAATTGTCCAGAAAGAAATTTGGGGGTGGTTTGTTTTTTTGTTTTCTGGCTATCTTCCTCCAAGCTCAAGGCTTCAGGAGTTGTCCAGAAAGAAATTTGGGGTTGGTTTGGTTTGGGTTTTTGTTTCCCGGCTATCTTCCTCCAAAGCTCAAGGCTTCAGGAGTTGTCCAGAAAGAAATTTGGGGTTGGTTTGGGTTTTTGTTTTCTGGCTATCTTCCTCCAAGCACAAGGCTTTAAGAAAAAATTTTGGGGTTGGTTTGGGATTTGGTTTCTTTTTTTTTTTTTTTTTGGGCTATCAAAGCCACCAGCTCACAGTCACTGGGGCTGGGCAGCAGACTGGCACCAGCTTCGGCTGGCAGAGAGAAAGAAAGCAAAAGAATCACCAAGGGGAACAAGAAGCAGCAGAAGCCAATGGAGAACTTGCCAGTCAAGAAGACAAAATCACTGACAGCCAACCTGGCAGCAGCAGGTTGCTGCCCCCAATCTCTACAGCCTTCCTTGCTCCATCACTCAGGCCAGCTGCTGCAGAACTTCTCCCTTCCCTAGGGTCACCAAATGGTGCTGCAGCTCCATGGGGTTTTCTTTTCTTTTTTTTTTTTTTTTTTACAATCATAGAATCATTTAGATTGGAAGAGACCTTTGAGATCATTGAATCCAAGTCTTAAGTCAGCACTGCCAGGTCACCACCAAACCTCAGCACCACATCTACACAGCTTTCCAGTCCCTCCAGGGATGGGCAAATCCACCACTGCCCTGGGCAGCCTCTTTCAGGGCTTGACAACCCCCCCAGGGAAGAAATTGTTCCTAAAATCCAGCCTAAGTTTCCTACCCCAAGCTGCTTTGAGGTCTACATCCACCTCTGGAATTTGATGTGAAGAGGCAGGGAACCACCAGCTCCAGCCTTGGATGGGAGTCCATGGTGGTGCTCTCATGTTCTGAACTTCTTTTTATTGGGGCCACAAGGAGGAAGGAAGAGGATGTTTGAAACTCTCCCTCTGTTTCTCCTCAAAATCTAAGCCCCTGATTTGTGGACTTCTATCTGTGGAAGATTAGCTCCATGTTCTTCATGTCACAGCAGAGAAGGTGGACATTCCCCATGGGAGGCAGGGACAATGACAAGATCACAGGCTCACAGGATGTCAGGGGTTGGAAGGGACCTCTGCAGATCTTC
>VXBD01010182.1:40342-51178 GCA_013399975.1 Indicator maculatus
GCTCAGTGGGGATTCAAGCTCCCACAGCCCCCAAATCCTCGGTGCCGGGGCTCAGCGTGTCCCAGTGTGGAGAAACGGGAGGGCACACGGCCCAATCCCCTCTCCCGGCGCTGCTGGAGTCGGGGGAAGGGGGAGAGATGCTCCTGTCCCCCCTCCCCAAGATTCGCAAAGCCCTTGAACGTGGGCGGAGGGCGAGCGGGAGAGACCGGGAGACGGTGGAATTGGGGAGGGGGAGGTTGAGCTGCCAGCGACCTCATCCCTGCCGTTCGCATTATATCAAGGGGAGGAGGAGGAGAAATGCATTAGGAGTGTCCGTTAAAAAAACTGCCACCGATGAACAGATTCCGACCCAGTTGCTTTCCCTCACTTTCTCTTCGCAAGCCGCTTTTTTGGGGTTGGTTTTGTTTGTTTGTTTTGTTTTGTTTTTTTCTTTGCTGGTTCAGTAGGAGAAACAAACTCTCGTTATTTGCATCACCCGGCACTTAAAAAAATTCCCTCTGCCAGAGAAAGCCCGGTTCCCTTTGGGCAAACATTCCCATCGCATTGCCCTTCACTTCCCAAAGGATCTTTGGGTTGCTTTTGGTTTGATTTCTGCCCCCTCCTCCCCCGGCCCCCAGCCCGTATTTCTAGCTGCATACATTTGTGCGTACAGATGTCTCGAGATGCTTCAGCTCCACACAAGAGAAAGAGCAAGTCGAATTACTACAGAGCGTAAATCAGTCGAAAACTCCTTTCAACCTCCCCCACAAAACAAACTACAGAATCTGTGCCGAGGGATTTGATTTAAAATTTCGGCTTTAATTGACGGTGCCCAGCTAGGATTCCCCCAGGATTCCTTTTCAGGGTCAGACCGGCAGTCGCCGCTCCGAGGGGTCCGTGGGGAACCCAGATGGGACACCCCCCCGCTCCATTGCCCCCGCCCGGAACGTTCCTAAGGCCAGACCGGCAGCCGCCGCCCCGAGGGGTCGGTGGGAAGCCCAAACAGGACCCCCCCACACACACCAGGATCCCTTCCCGGGGCCAGAGCGACAGCTCCCGCCCCGAGGGATCTGTAGGGAGCCTAAATAGGACCCTTCCAGGCCCCTCCTAAGGCCAGGTCGGCAGCCGCCGCTCCAAGGTGTGAGTCGGGAAGCCGGCCGGGACTCAGAGCCGCCCGGTGTCCCCAGTGCCCCCGGCTGGCAGCTCTTCGCCCCGCGTCCTCCGTGTATTTACGGCCGCCGATCTCCCCGGCCTATATTTATCTGTAACGATGCGATAGAAGGGCTTAGATCTCGAAATAGAAGCCGAGAGCAATAGATGGCAGGCACGGGCTTTTTATAACTCCAAGCTCCGTGTTTATTAGTGAATTAAAACTAAATTAAACAAATTAAAAAAAAAAAAAAAAAAAGAGGGGACACGAATACACACAGACATCCACTTTCCCGCCGGCTTACCGGGCCCCGCTGTTCTGTGCCCTCCCGGGAACTTTGCAAACGAGGAGGGGACAAACGGGGACCAGAACTGGCTGTGGGGTGCCCGTGGTCCCCCAGGCAGTGCCAGGAGCTAGATCGCTGCAGATCCCGGAGCAATACGGGGAGCGGCGGGAAACCGATTGTTTTGTCGGCATCGGGATTTATTTTTTAACCTCTTTTTTCTCTTTTTTTCTTTTCTTTTGAGGGGTTGGGAATTGTTGTTTTTCTAAATGGCAGGTCTTTGGGCCACGGCGCCCCACTCCACCACCCCCAACATCATCCTCAGCACCGGGCTGCTCCTTCCCCTTCTCCACAAGGCGTGCGGTAGTACGGCACCGGAGCTGGGCCTTGGTAGCTGCCTCCCTCGTAACTCTCCCAATCCGCTTTGCGTCCCGCCTGGAATTTAGATGCCCTGAGAAAGAGAACGGATCTCTCATTTCCCCGTTATCACCCGGGCTCGGTGGTGGTCCGGTCCCGTTAACCAGGCTCGGTGATTTCCCGGTGCCGGTAGGAGGTTCCCGGGCAAACGCCGTTTGGGAAGAGGCGGAGAGGAGCTTATGAGTGCTGCAGCCGCTCTGCAAAACCTCGACTTGCTTATTACTATTAGCGCCTCTCTCTTTTAAATCTTTATTATTTATTAAAACTATTATTTACTGTTATTATTAAAAATACTATTACTATTATGACTAGCATTATCACCACTAATTATGCTCTCTGATCCATGTGTATCTCATTATTATCGTCCCTACCCACATCACAAGGGGCTCGCCACCCGACGCGGAGCTCACACACACCCCCGAAGTCAAATCCGGCCCCCGCTTGAAAATAAATCGGAGGAGGGAGGGGAGAGGGGGGTGTGGAAACTCCGTGGTGGTGGTGTTAAAGAGGGCGATTAATTAGAGTGGAGCTTTACTAGGGGTTGTAAAGTGCCATCATCACAGGCTAAGCCGGCGTTTTGCAACCTACTACAGCAGGAGAGCCGCTTAACAACGAAATGGTGACGGGGCCGTGAAGGTCCCAATGAGGGTTTTCTGCGTCCCCTTTCGCCCTGTGGAAGAGGATGAGAAGGTCCTCGAGGGGCTCCTCGGTCCCGTTCGTGCCCGTTCCCGTAGTTCCCGGCCGGGCTCTGCGTTCTCTTCCCGGGCACGGCTGCGTGGGGAGGAGGGCTTCATGCCCTTGTCCCCAGGATTTACCTGGAAAAGGGGAATCGCGCGTGCAGACATGGATCAGGGGACAAGGGAGGGGTGCGCGGACACCTTGGGGGCATTCAAGGGGTAGAGGGACGGCCTCTGGACGCGGCCCGGCCCGTTAGGGTTGGGGAGATGGGCAAGGAGAAGGTATCCCGGCCTCTTCTTCAGCCTAAAGATGGGGGAAAAGGAAAGTAAAGAGGGGAAAAAAGTCCCCAGAGTGATGGCGACAACCTAAGAGGTGGAACGGCGGCCCGGCCCGGGCTTCTGCCACTTTCCCCGCGGCCTCACTTCGCGGTCACCGCCCGCTTGAAGAGGGCCTGGAGACCCTGTCACGACTTTGTCCCTGTCCCTACCCGGGGAGAGGGGAGAGACGACACTTCAAACTGGCTTGACGGGGTCGGGGACACGGTGGATCCCATAAGCGAGACGCTCTGAGTCCGTCCCGGGGCATCCTCGGCTAGCCCGCACCGAGCTCACCGGGAGGGAAACATTTCGTTCCCACCTTCTTTTACCTCGGAAAAAATAAGGGGTTTTTTTTGAAGTTATTTGTTTGCTTATTGATTTTGTTTGTTTCTTTGAGTTGATGTTTTGTTTTGTTTTGCTTTGTTTTGGTTTTTTGAGGGGTGGTGTTTTAGTAGTTGTGGGTTTGGTTGTTTTGGTGGGGTTTTTTTTTGGTTGGTTGGTTGGGTTTTTATGTTTGTTTGGTTTTTTGTTTGGTTGGTTCGGTTTTGTCGTTTTAGGGATTTGGGTTTTTTGTTTTTTGGGGTTTTTTTTTGTTGATTTTTAAAAAATGTATAATAATGATTTTTCCCCTAAAAGCCTCGAAACATTGAGGGGGCCGGGAAGAAAAAAAAGAAAGAAAGAAAGAAAAAACGGGAATCAACACGAAAAGCGACCCCCGTTTGGTCTGTCCCAGCCAGCAGCCAACTCAAGGATATGTCTTAATTACCGCTAATGTCCCTAACGAGGATGTGAGGGCCCGAGGATGCGAGCGGAACATCTGCAGCTGGGCAGAAACCATTGACGGCCGGGGCAATTAGAGGAGAAAGTGGGAGATAAGGAAGGGGGAGACACCCTTAGAGCAGAAAATGAAAATTTCGATGTAATCCCTCCCAGAATTATCCCTCCTGGCAGAGGGTTAGTATTTTGCGCAGCTGGTTCGCTCTTTCTCTTTTCTCTCCCGATTTATTGCGGATTTCAGTGAGTGGAACGCTTCGATTCCTCCGCTCACGAATTACAATTAAAAGAAATTAGGATTAAAAAATCACCACAAAGCGAGACCTGATGGGGAAGAAACCGCCAAAATAATAAAAATATAGGGTGATGAGAAGTGGGGGGGGGGCGGAGAGGGGGAGAGTACGACGACGAACGGGAAAGGAGGGACGGGCGGCCTCCAGCCCGGCACCGCAGCAAGAAGAGGCTCTGCTCGGCCAGCTGGAGCCAGCCAAAATGTCCTTGACCCCCAAGAGGACTTGTCACCCCCCACACACTCCAACCCCCCCCTCCTCCCTCCTTCCTTTTCTGAGTCTCTGCTCGCCCCGGACTCACCGTAACAAGAGACCTGCAGAGCTCCGTTGTGGCCGCTGCTGTCTTGCAGCTTGAGGTTGCTCTCCGGGGGGGTTTTGCAGGGACCTCGCTGCATGTAGAGCTGCTGTTGCTGTTGTTGCTGCTGTTGCTGTTGCTGCTGTTGCTGCTGCGCAGGGTATTTGTTAAAGGCGGCTGGAGCCTGCCCGCTGCCATCCAGGGACTGACATTCCGGCTGGCTGTAGCGGCTCCGGCACTTCGTGCTGCTGTCACCAAAGCCTTGTCCTTTGCTGGCCAGGAAAGTAGGGCTGAACTTGTCACTTGCTTGAAATGCCCTAAAAGGCGAGGAGCTTTCTGTGCCCTGGGAGGCTGCGTTGTAGTAGGAATCCATGGCAGCCGGATCACAATAAGAAACACAAGTATCAGCATTCATTCCTAAAATTAAAAGGGCCCGAGTGTCCTTAATGCGCTTTGGAGGGGCACCAGGAACCTCTCTTCCCCTCTCCCTCTCGCATAGACACACACTCAGGGCTGGGCCAGCGAGCTCTAAGAGGATTCAGATGTTCTTGAAAGCTGACCAGATCTCCAAACCCCCTTAAGATCTTGCACAGTAAAAGAGGGTCTTTGGCTTTCCCTCCCTCCCTCCCTCTCTCTCTTCTCTCTCTCTCTCTCTCCCCTCTCTCACACACACACACTCGCCCTCCCGTCTCTCCCTCCAGACTTCTCTGCCCTTCTAACAGAGGCTACTCTCCGCACTTTCTCCCCCGACAGAGAGCGGAAAAAAAAAAAAGGAAAAAAAAAAAAAAGAAGAAAAAAAAAGAGAGAGACTTCTCCCCCAATTAATATGTAGATGATGACAGTAGAGGGGAGGGGGCCCGGGAAGGGGTGTGTGTGTATATGTGTTTGGGGGTGTGTGTGGAAGCAGAGAGGGGTGGAGGTCACATCTTTTGCGTTAAAAATAATAATTAAAAAAAAACCCAACAAAACCAAAAACAGAACAAACGACCCCACACACACACCCCTCACCAAAAAAATACCAAACAAAAAACCCCCAAAAACTCCAACCCCAAACTGAAAAAAAAACCAGACCCCCAAACTAAACAAACAGTCCTGATGATTAAAACCCAGAAAATCCAACACGATATTGAGGCGGGGTGGATACGGGATCAAACATCGGGAATACGCTGGATTTGCCCCGGCCTTCAACCCCGCGGCCCCCTCCTCTCTCCTAAAGGCAATATGGGTTGTAGATACTATACGTCTTTAAGCTTCCCCCCACCCCCTATTAACCCTTTCAGGGTTGGAAGCTCTCCCCGGGCACGGTGGTGACCCAGCACATCTCCAGCCAAGCCTCTCCGCACGTTTCTGATGGTCATTCGTGATTGACCTCGGGAATGTATCCTCTCTCCAGGTGTAAAACTACTGGATCCAAAGCGGGTGGGGGGCCAACAAGGGAGGGGTTTTAACACAGTTGGCAAGAGCGAAAAAATCTGGGACTGCCCGGAGTGAGTTTGCAAAGGGACAAAGTCAGGCAGGAGCCTTTTTGAGGAGGTCAACAGCAACTCAAAAAGGGATGAAAAACACATCAATAGTCACCTTCTGTCGTTGTGTCCCCCCAGCACAAGCTGCCTGCCACTCAACCTGATTTTCCTTCTCCTCCCGTTAACTGCTGCTACCCCTTCCATTTACTCGTGCCCTGCCTTCCTCCCGTCCCCCACATCTGGTTTCCATCGCTTGCTTACCTTGAAGTTCTCGGTAATAAAGATATTACACAAAATGCATCCACTGTGCCCCAGTCAGAGAAAGGGATGGAGAAAAATAACAAACAGAGAAAGGAAAGAAAGAAAAGGATAACGAAAGAAAGAAAAGAGAAAAGGAAAGAATGGGAAAAGCAAGGAGAAAACAAAACAAAACGAAATGAAACAACAATCAAAATCCAGAAAGACAAAAGAAAGAAAATAATAAAAAATAAAGGAAAGGGGGGAAGAGAGAAGGGAAAGAAGAAAGAAAAGAAGAAAGAGAAGAAAAAAGTTAAGGCAATGAAAAGAAAGCAAGGAAGCAAGAGAAAGATAAGAAAGGGAAGGAAGGAAGGAAGGAAGGAAGGAAGGAAGGAAGGAAGGATAAGAAAGGGAAGGAAGGACAGAAAAGAAAGGGAAGGAAAAAGATAAATAGAGGAGAAAAGAGAAATAAATAGAAGAGAAAGAAAAGAGAGGAAAAGGAAGGGAAGAGGACCTTAACCCCTTCAGGCCGCGGTGGAAACGGATGTAGGAAGGGAGCAGGGGCAGCGGCCCCAGGTTCCCAGCGGGTTGCCCCCGGGCCTCTGCCCATGTGTCCCCGCCTTGTTACCCTCCGGGCAGAAACGTTGGACATTCGTGGCTTTCATCTGGGTGTACGTAGGTGAGCAAGGCGGGGAGCGGGGGAGGCGGCAGGTCGGGCCTATGGCCGTCACCGCTTGCCCCTCAGGTTTTACTCCAGGAACAAGCCCAGCATCGTTTAGCTCGGCTCTGAGCAGAACGCCCCCCACTTCCCCTTCCCCAGACGCAGAAGGGACTTTTAGCAAGCTCGTCGTTAAAACCCAGACTGAAGCTGATTCATTTACTCGACTTCAACCCGTTTTGGGGAGCTTTCTGCTCCAAGAAGGCTTTCAGAGGATTTACCTTCCCCACTCCTTGTTTAATTTTTCCCTCTCCGCTTCTCCCAGCCTCAAAATGCCCCCAGCCCATGGCCCCAGCCCAGCTCCCTCTCTCCTCCTTGACCACGACTTAATAGAAAGCAAAACCAACTCAACGCAGGAGAATCGTTGTAGTTAAAAAAAAAAAAAAATCACTTTGGGGTAGTAAAAGGAGTCAGTGGGGAATGCCTGGACCCTCATCCCCACGTTCCCGCGCTCCCAAAACTCTCAAATAGATTTTTTTTTCCTCCCTCAGCAATTTACTTCCCCAGGAACTATTTTGGCGAATGGAAAGAGCAGCCTGATAAAACAAATAATAATCAAAACAAATGATGCAAGGGCAAATCCTCGATGCTGTGGCCTCGGGAATACTCTTCCTCAGCGGGATCGAGGAGACGATTTTTTAATACCTATAATTTCTACTCATTTTCAGAAGTATTTCGGAGTGGCTGAGCTGAAGGAGAGCAACTGAGGGAAGCACCTGGCTCGTCAGCCCCCTCCTTGCATTAAACTCCAACGAAAAATCCATTAATTCCCAATCAGGGTTAATCAACAGCCCTGCGGAAAGAACCACAATAACCTTCCCATCACTAATGGGCAATTTACATCCCTGGAAGAGGGAAGTTAAATCGGGAATCGTTACCGAGAGAAAAGGTACCCAACGGGTGGGTGGGGATAGCCGGGAAATCGCCTTTTCCTGACGGTTTTCCTTTGGCTGCGTTGGGATTTTTGCGTAAAGCCGTCCCAGCAAGTTTAACGAGGGGATTCCCCCGCCCCCTGCTTCCCCCCCCTCCCCGAGCTTGCGAGCCGANAAAAAAACCCAAACCCAAAACACCTCCAGAAGGGCTCCGGAGAGGGTTCTCCGGCGCGAGCATCCCGCCAGGATCGGCAGAGCAAGGGAAGGAAGAGGGACACACACACGTTACTCGAAACTCAAGCTCCCCAGTTTTTCCTCCCGGCAACCCCCAAATCTGCACCAAACCAACCCAAAAAGGACGAGCGGCCGTAAAGTCCCCCGCTCTTCAGCGCCCGCTGCCCGAGCGCGTTATAGCGAGGTCGATTTCAGGTACGGTGGATGTCGGTTTGGGAAAGGGTCACCCTCGAGGGTGTCTCTCTCTTCCCACAACAGGGCTTGCGGGGGAGCGCCTGGAAGAGCCCCGCTTTTCAGGGGAGGCAGCTCCCACCAGAGAAGGGGGAAATCACCCCCCACTTAGGTCTCCAGCTGCGGATGTCCCCTCCTGACGACACTCCATGAAGGAAGGAGTATCCCAGGGCGACCCTGCCTGGCTCGTTTTGGAGCAGCCGTTTCCTCCTCACCGGGGCCGAAGCCGAGCATCGCTCCCGGGAGAGGCGAAGGCGGTAGCGGGTCCCGCATCCCCATCTCTGCGAGGAAGACAAATTCTTTATTCCTCTGCGATTTAAACACTCGGGCTTGTGACGCCACCACAGAAAAGCCACAGGTCCCCCTCCCCCCCAGTCCCTGAACACCGGGGGCTGCGGGGGAAAGTGCTGCCGCGGTGGCAGCGGGGACCGTTCCGGCTCTGGCCGGGAAGCGGAATGGGAGGCAGAAATGAGGTTCTTTGCTTCCTCCACCACTACCGAGACCTCTCGTCCTCCTGGGGCTCTGGTCCCGGGAGCGGGGCTCTGGACAGCATTTCGGGTCACTTTCATACTCCTCCAGCTCCAGCGGTCGGAGAGGAAGGCTCAGGGAGTGGGGTCATGTCACTAGGGGGGGAAGGAATGGAGGGAAGGGAAGATTTTTCATCCCTTCTGGCTTTTTGGCAGAGTCTTGCACTTGGAAAGCGCTTCCAGTTTGGCTCCCCTCTTGGACTGGTTTGCGTGGTCGCTTTTTGTACTCAGGCCGGGACCTGGGTGAGACATCACTGCTGGGAGGAGGGAGAGGGGAAAAAGGGATCCGTACTCATCACCCCAAGCGGGTTTGTTGGGATTTTTACTAGTTTGGGCGTTTACCCCCCTCCCTTTCCAGCAGAACCAAGACTGCATCCTTATTTCGGGCTCCTTTTTCAGGTGGAAAACGCGTAAGAGAAAACAGAGCATCCCGCTCTGCTCCCACGGGATCTGGTCCCGCAGCACTCGTGGCCCCTCTCCGCAGCTTCGGGAGCGCCTCGCTCCCTGTGGTTCCGTTAGGGATGCAGTGCTCCTTGTCTACACCCAAAGCAGGCACCTGCCTGGTCCGTCGGACACCGCATGAGGGACAAGCGGGAGCCAGGCACACGCTGAGACCCTGCTCGGGGACAGCGGGAGGGGACCGGGGATGCTCCACTCGCACGGCCCCCGAGAAGCACTCATTGCCGGTCGGGCTCTGCGGATGGCTGTAGGGCTCTGCTCTGGATTCCCAGCCCAGCCCTTTGCCTTTCCGTTTTGACCATTCTTTCAAACTTTCTTTTCTTTCCTTTCCTTTAATTTTTCTTCTGTTTCTTTCTATTTTCTTTGTGTCTTTTTTTTAAATTTCTCTTTTATTTTTCCTTATTTTTCCTTTATTTTCTTTTGAAATTTCCTTCTTTCAATTTCTCCTTTCTTTTTCTTTTAGTTTTCTTTTTATCTTTTTTCTTAGATTTTTCTTTGATTTTTCCTTTAATTTTTTTTCTCTTATTCTTTTGTCATTCCTTTTTTGGTTTTCCTTTTTTTTTTCTTTTAAAAATAATTTTCTTTATTGCTTTTCTTTTTTTTAATTATTTTTCCTTTTATTTTTCTTTTATCTGTTCTTTTTTCCTTTTTTCCCTTTTTATTTTAACTTTTCATTTTTTCTTAATTGTTGATTTCCTTTTAATTTGTTCTTGTTATTTTTTTCTTGTATTTTAATTTTTCTTTTAAATTTTTATTATTTTTTCTTTTGAATGTTTTCTTTATTTTTTATTTAATTTTTTCCTTTTTCTCTTTAATTTTTTCCTACCATTTTTTCCTCTTAAAAAAAAATCCTTTTCATTTTGCTTTCTTTTCCAGCCCTTCCATCTACAGCCGGCGAAGGACATTTCTTCACTCTCCCTTTCATGCAACCCGCGGAGGTAGGGGAAAGGCGACAGCACAGCCCGGGCTTCCCGGAGAATCCCAAACCCCTCAATCCCATCCTCCCTTACACCATCCTCACAACCCAAAAATCCACAAGGAAAATCATTGCTTTTGGCATCGGTGACGCCACCACTTGAGATCCAATGGGAAGATGGAGCAGGAGCAGCCCCTGCGCCCCTCTGCGTTCTCCGCTCCGCACCCCAGGTGCCCCGGGCTAAGCCAGGCGGCATCCCCGGGCTCCCGGCCTGGGCTTCGGCCGTCTCCCCGGCCTGGGTTGAAGCCCTGTTGTGTATTTCGTCCCTCTCCACATGGGTTGAGGGACAAGGGATATTTATATACCTTACGAATTTTTAAGTGAAAATTCCTTCCTCCGGGGAAAAAAAGTCCACTTGGCGTTCATTTCCTCCATGCTCTCCCTTTGCAAATGCCCTCCCCAGACCCCCTGGCTCTGAAATCAGGGGCCTGGAGGAAGCGGGGCTGCAGAACCCCGGGAATACGGGGTCAGCGAGCCCGAGGGATATGGGACCTCGGAGTCCGAAGGAGGCTGAATCCGGGGAGTGTGAGGTCGTAGACCCTGAGAGAAGGGGGGTTGTGGAGCCCAAAGGATGCAAAGCCTGGCGAATGTGGGGTCGTAGAGCCCGGAGGATGAGGAGCTGCAGAGCCCGGGGGCTGCGGGGCCCGGGGATTGCGTGTCGTGCCCTGGGTACCACCCTGGCTGTCCCGGAGATCCGGGAGTATCGTCTGTCCCCGCCGGTCCCGGGGATAGAACAAACACAGCCCCCCGATGCTGGTGACCTTTTGGGAGGGAAGCATTTCCCGGTGGCCTGGGAATGTCTTTTTTTGCCCTGGGCACGAAACAAAGAGGCCGGGGAGGAGGGGGCTCGGAGCCGAAGGCATCAGGAGGCATCTGGTGCACCTGTCAGAGCGGCCAGAGATGCCTCCCCCGGGTCTTTCCAAGCAGGGCAGAGCC
>VXBD01010187.1:1322-11681 GCA_013399975.1 Indicator maculatus
AGCACTGCTAGCAACAAGGCTTGGCCAGAATATAGACAAATCACCAACATGAAAGGGATCTGCAATCACTCAGATGATGCTGAACATTTTGGCTCTAATCTGGGCAAGATCTCCATGCAAAGGGTTGGCAGGAGGCAATGGTTTTGTCTCCTGAAGTGCATCTGCCCAGGCACCCTCCCCCCTGCTGCACAGGGAGGCCTGACACAAGGAAATTTCCACTTTGGAGGTGGATGGAAGCACAGATAGACTTTTCCCCCCACCCTCCAGGTGATCCCCTGCTAAATCAGGATCAGCCAGAGCAGGATCAGCTAAATCAGGATCAGCCAGGAGGGTATGGAAAAGCCTTCAGAGGAGACTCCACAACTCTCAGGGCAGCCTGCTCCAGGGCTCAGCACCCTCACAATGAGGAATTTTCTCCTTGAGTTCAAGTGAAAGCTCTTTTGTTCTAATTTGTGCCCTCTGCCCCTTGGCCTGTCCCTGGGCTCCCCTGGCAAGAGCCCAGCCCCAGCCTCTTGCCCCCCAGCCTCGCTGAGCGCTGCTCAGATCCCCTCTGGGGCTGCTCTTCTCCAGGCTCAACAGCCCCAAGGCTCTCAGCCTCTCCTCCTCACAGAGGTGTTCCAGAGCCATCAGCATCCTTGTGGCCCTCCCCTGGACTCTCTCCAGCAATTCCCTGTCCCTCTTGAACTGGGAAGCCCAGAAGTGGACCCAACACTCCAGGAGTGGCCTCAGCAGGGCAGGATGGAATTGCAGCAGCCCCTCCCCCAGCCTGCTGGTGACACTTCTCTTAGTGCACCCCAAGGTCCCATTGGGCTCCTTGGCCAGCAGAGCACACTGCTGGCTCAGGGGACACTTGGCTGTCAGCAGCACTCCCAGCTGCTTCCCTGCAGAGCTGCTCTCCAGCAGGTCACCCTCCCAGCTCTGCTGGTGCCAGGGGTGACCTGCCTGGGCAAACCCCTGTGCAGCCAGCTCTGGGTGCCCCTGCTGTGGCAGAGGAGGTTGGGCTGGGTGCTCTCCAGAGCTCCCTGAAATGAGAAAGTCTTTTTCCTCTGGTCCTCCAGCTAGGACCTTGTGAGAAATGGTCCCTGGAGGGTATTTTTTTCCAGGCCAAGGTACCCTTAGGTGGCCAAGCTTGCCTACACTAATATCCACAAGGAATTGGTTCAGCAGCAGGGTTTCTCCTGCTCTGCTCCACACAGCTCTTTGGCATGCATGAAGCAGGGCTTGCAAAGTGCTCCCTTGCTGATCCTGTGGTGTTTTCTGCTCCTTGGAAGGATGTGAGTGACTGCAGAGAATGCAAGGAAGGCACCACAGGTGTCCTGCTGACTGACACCAAGGTTGCTCTGCAGCTTTTCCACAGCTTGCTCTTCACACTGGGAGGTGTGTCAGAAGAAATGATAAAACTTTATGCAGCACATTAAAAAAGGAAAAAAAAAAAAAAGGAAAGAGCTACCTGACATGGGTTAGAATGGAGTAAGGAAAGAGGAGAGCAATTAGACAGGATGCTAAAAGAGAAGGGGACTTAAATTAATTCTTTTCTTCATCTGTCTGCTCTCAAAAAGGCGAGAGGGAAATCACTCTTCCAAGGGCACTTTTCAATATGGCCTTAACAAAATGATGGCCTCCAAGGAGGAAGTCATAGAGCAACTTAGAAACTGAAGTGTAGTAAATCACTGAGCCCAGGTGAAACTCATCTGAGGGTTGGTGGAGGAAAGGAAGAGTGAGGCAGAGAAGTGAGTGGCACAGACATGCAGAGCATCATTAGAAGAGGAACTGTGCAAGGTGCATGGCAGCAGGCACTAAGCCAGGCTGGGTGCAGAGCAGGTGGAGGGCAGCCCTGAAAGAAAGAGACTTGAGGGTGCTGTGTGCTGAGCAGCTCCCCAGGAGCCAGCAAATGATGAGCACCACAAAAGGCAATGACCCTTAACCCATGCTCACAGAACAGCAGGGGCTGGAAGGAGACCCCCAAGGATCCCCTAGGCCAAGCCTAGGCTCAAGCAGGGTCAACTACAGCTGCTTGCCCTCCTCCAGGGGAGCTTCTAAGTCAGGCTCAGCTACTTCAAGATAAAAACAGATGGCCAGAAAGAATTTTCCTTGGGGCTGAGCTGGCAACCAAGCTCCTAATTGGATTAGGCTGGAGAAGGAGCTAAATATGGCTCTGCAAGCCAAAAGGTCACAGATGTCCACACTGTGACCCCAGGAAAGTCTCTTCACCTTCCTGAGCCTCAGCTTTTCCAATTCCTCTCCCTCGTCTTCATTCTGTCCACTTAATAGAACAGCAAAGGCTGATAATAGCTCACTCTGGGCTCCAGAGCTTTAAATTATTCATGGCATCAAACTTTCAAACTCATCAAGGAGGAAAAAGGTCAATCAGCAGAAGCAGAGGATGACATTCCCAGCACACTGTGAAGCCTCTTTTTCCCTTGGAGAGAAGTTGATGAATAGCAAGAAGTGTGACCAGCAGCACAGGGAGGGGATTCTGCTCCTCTGCTCTGCTCTTATGAGACCCTACCTGGAGCATTGCGAGCAGCAGCACAGGGAGGGGATTCTGCTCCTCTGCTCTGCTCTTATGAGACCCTACCTGGAGCACTGTGTGACCATCAGCACAGGGAGGGGATTCTGCCCATTTGCTCTCCTCTGATGAGATCATACCTGGAGCACTGCAGCCAGTTCTGGGGGCCCCAGCACAAGAGGGACTTGGAACTGCTGGAGAGGGTCCAGAGGAGGCTTTGAAGATGATGTTTTACTCACCTGAATGTTTTGCTGCTAAGAGAAGTGTGAGTGTGTCTCAAATCCTGTGCTGGGTTGCAGCCAGAGGAGTGTGAGCAGCAGGGTGGGAGAGGGAATTCTGCCCCTGAACTCTGCTCTGCTCAGACCTCACCTGCAATCCTGCCTCCAGTTCTGCTGTCCCCAGCAGGAGAAGGACACAGAGCTGCTGGAGAGAGCCCAGAGGAGGTCACAAAGATGATCCCAGGGCTGGAGCAGCTCTGCTGTGAAGCCAGGCTGAGGGAGCTGGGGGTGTGCAGCCTGCAGAGGAGAAGGTTCCAGGGGGACCTCAGAGCTGCCTGCCAGGACCTGAAGGGATCCTGCAGGAAGGCTGCAGAGAGACTTCTCATGAGGGTGTCTGAGACAGGCCAAGGGGGAATGGTTTGGAGCTGAGGCAGAGCAGGGTCAGAGTGGAGCTGAGGAAGAAGTTCTTCAGTGCCAGGGTGGTGAGACTCTGGCACAGGCTGCCCAGGGAGGCTGTGGCTGCCTCCTGCCTGGGGGTGTTCAAGGCCAGGCTGGATGAGGTCTTGAGCAGCTGAGTCTAGCTGAGAGGTGTCCCTGGGCATGGTGAGGAGCTTGGAGGAGATGAGCTCTGAGCTCCCTTCCAACCCAAACCTTTCTATGACTCTGACTTTGACCTTTGCATCCTTGTCTGGACAGCATCAAATCAGACTTTTTGTTTGCTTGTTTTGTGTGTTTATCCCTTTCAATTCAAGAATTAGTTTTTCCATTTGGGGTTTTTACTTCTCTCTGCTGCAAGCTTTTCCCCAGCCAACCCTCTTTGTGTGTCACCACCTTGTGCTGCCAGGCTTGGCATATTCCATGACCCTTCTCTTCCACAGGAGATGCAGCAGGCTAAGGAAACCATGGATTTGGTGCTATAATTACTTATTACTCAGGGAAAAAAATTAAAAATTAATTTATTTGTATGAATTGCTGAAACCTGTGCCCAGGATCCACAGTTCTGCTCCTTCAGATACCAAGGTGCAAGCCCACACTGCTCTTTTAGTGGTTACTAAGTGAACAGAGGGAAGTCTCTTGTGCAAACTGAAGGGTAGCTTTGCAAGCAAAGCCTCACTCTCAGCTGCAGCCTTTCACATCCAGACTGGCTCCAGGTTTCTGCTTCTTTGTGGGTTTGTTTCTTTTTTTCCAAGTCTTTCATGGACTTGCATTTCCTTGCAGTCAGGAGAATGCACCCCAGAGCTTTATTCCATTCTCTTGGTGGGATAGGATTCCAGAGCTCTGGGATTAAGGAGCAGACATTAGAGTGGCTTAGGCAGGAGCTGAAGCAATAAGAGTGATCAGGAGGCTTCCATTCTGATTAAAACCAAGTAGAAAAGACTCAAGGTGCAAAATTAAGCTAGGACATCATTTTGCTACTGAGATTGCTTCCCCAAAACCCTTTGGAAAGTCAGGAGCTGGCTTTCTTTGGGTGTTCTTTTGGTTGGTTGCTTTGGAGGGGTTGGTTTTGGGGTTTTTTTTCTTATCACAGAATGCACCAGGATGGAAGGGACCCTCCAAGGTCATCTTGTCCAACCCCCCTGCAGGCAGCAGGGACACCTCCAGCTAGAGCAGGCTGCCCAGGGACACAGCAAGGCTGACCTTGAATGGCTCCAGGGATGGAGCCTCAAGCACCTCCCTGGGCAGCCTGTTCCAGTCTCTCCCCAGCCTCACTGTGCAGAACTTCCTCCTGATGTCCAACCTAACCCTGCCCTGCTCCAGTGCCACACAGAACCACAGGGTTCTGGAAGGGACCTTGAGAGCTCATCCAGTCCCAGCCCCCTGCCAGAGCAGGGTCACCCAGAGCAGGTCACACAGGAACTCATCCAGGCAGGACTTGAATGTCTCCAGAGAAGAGACTCCACAACCCCCCTGGGCATCCCTGTTACCCCCACAGAGAAATAATTCTTCCTCCTGCTCCCATGGCACTTCCTATGGCTCAGCTTCCACCACTGCCCCTTGTGCTGGCATTGGGCATCACCCAGCAGAGCCTGGCTCCAGCCTCTGGGCACTCACCCTGCACATCTTGAGCAACAGCAATGAGCTCACCTCCAAGCTGCAGAGCCCTCAGCTCCTTCAGGCTCTCCTCATGAGGAAGATGTTCCACTGCCTGCAGCATCTTTGGGGCTCTGTGCTGGTCTCTTTCAAGCAGTTTCCTGAGGTCCTTCTCGACCTGAGGGGCTCAGAACTGGACACAATCTTCCAGATGTGGCCTCAGCAGGGCAGAACAGAGAGGTGTCAAACCACTGTCCCTCCTCCTATCACTTCAAGGCCTGATGTCCCTGCTGCCTGCAGGGGCTTGGACAAGATGCCCTTGGAGGGTCCCTTCCAACCCAGCACAGCCTGTGGGTGTGCTCAGAGCTAACAAGAGCCACTGGGGTAGAGTTAGGGAATGCCACTCTTGGAGGGTCTGAGTGCCCTAACTTCTCCTTGAAGGTCACCTGGGGACAGTAAATTGGGTCTTGCCTTCACCTGCAGGCAAGAACTCAGCTCTGTTCTCCTTCAGAATGTGGCCTCTCCTGGAGATAGAAAAAGAGGTAGGAAGAAGAGTGGCAGAGGCTGAGTTCTTCCTTTGAGCACATTTCCACACACATACAAAAGACTGCAGAAGGAGTCAGCCTCAACTCTCACTTCCCATCTCTTCCCAAATTCCTCTTCCAGCTGTCACTTCCCATCTCTTCCCAAATTCCTCTTCCAGCTGTCATTCCCACTGCTTGCTCAGCATCACTGCCACACCACACATCTCTCACAGGCACTAAGGGCCACATCCAGCTGGCAGCTGGTCACCAGTGGTGCTCCCCTAGGGCTTGGTGCTGGGGCCAGTCCCCCTTCATCTCTTTTAATGAGCTGGGTGAGGGGATTGAGGCACCCTCAGTGAGGCTGCAGATGACACTAAGCTGGCAGGGAGAGTTGATCTGCTTCAGGGGAGGCAAATCTCTGCAGAGGGACCTGGCCAGGCTGCACCCATGGGCTGAGCTCAATGGGCTGAGGTTCAACAAAGCCAAGTGTTAGGTGCTGCCCTTGGGGCACAACCACCCCAGGAAGGCTCCAGGCTGGGGGCAGAGTGGTTGGAAAGTGCCCAGCAAAGACCTGGGGGTGTAGGTGAACAGCTCTGGGGAGACCTCAGCTGGAGTAGAGGCCAGAATGACAGAATGGAGGGGCTTGGAGGGACCTCTGGAAATGATCTTCCCCAATCAGATCAGGTTGCTTGGAACCCCATGAAGAGTAACCTTGAATGTCTCCATCACCTCCCTGAGCAACCTGTTCCAGTGTTCTACCACCCTCACAGTAATGAACTCCTTCCTCCTGTCCAACCTAAGTCTGTCCTGGTCCAGTTTCAAACCATTTCCCTCTGTCCTGGTGCTGCAAGCCCTTGGAAAAATTCCTTCTCCAGCTTTCTTGCAGGCCCCTTCAGGTACTGGAAGGCTGCTCTAAGGTTTTGTCTTCTCCAGGCTGAACAACCTCACCTCTCTCACCCTTTCTTCATAGGGAGAGGTTCTCCAAGCCTCTGATCATCTTTGTGGCCTCCTCTGGACCCTCTCCATCAAGTCCTTCTTGCCTTGAGGGCCCCAGAGCTGGGCACAGCAGTGCAGGTGAAGTCTCAGCAGAGGATGATGATGAAGCAGCAGCAGCACTTTGCCTGTGTGGCTATCAGGCGATGGCTCTTTAGGTTATCAACTCTGCCAAGCAGAAGCAGCAAGTAGAGTTCTTGCTTCAAAGCAGAGGTAAATGTGCAATGCTAATGTGAAAGATCTAAAGGAGAGGGAAAACCAGAGCCAGAGCAAGCCCTCAGGGAGCTCCTCTCCTCCAAGGCAGCAGCAGGCAGGCAGAGTTTCTACTTCAAGGAGTCTCTGTAGAAACTGGAAAGAAGTTTTCCAGCAACCATCCCCTGATAGGTGATGTCCTGCCACAGTTGATTTAAAAGTAGGTGAAGACTGAGCTATTTTTACTTATCAAAGAGCTGACATATTTCTTCTGACTTAATTCCCCTTTCAGAATTAGTCGGGGGGGGAGTCAGAGGCATTTCTGTGCTGGGCTACCTGAGGTGCTCCTGGAACCCCTTCCCTGAAACAGCAGCTGAGTAATTAGGGGATTGCCCACCTGCTTGTGCAGCTCCTGTGCTCACTGTCATTGTTAGAGCAAAGCAAAGCTCCTGGAGAGGGTCTGAGAAGCAGAAAATCAGAGGAATGTGGAATAATAGGTCACAGAATCGGAGAATTAGAGGATCACAGAATCATTGAGTCACATAAAGATAGAGCCAGGGAGTCAGAGAATCATAGAATCATATAAATATAGAGCCAGGGAGTCACAGAATCATTGAATCATATGAAGATAGAACCAGGGAGTCAGAGAATCATAGAATCATATAAAGATAGAACCAGGGAGTCAGAAAATCATAGAATCATATAAACATAAACCCATAGTCACAGAATCATTGAATCACAGAATCATAGAATCACAGAATCATAGAATCACAGAATTATAGAATCACAGAATTGTAGAATCAAAGAATTACAGAATCCTAGAATCATAGAATTATAGAATCAAGTAATTGTAGAATCACAGAATCACAGAATCAAAGAATCACAGAATCATAGAATCACAGAATCACAACCCACCCCATTTTCCCCCTTGTTCCCCTCAAACCCAGAGCACCTGGGCTCTCTTGGAGTCTCCTCCCACCCCAGGTGTGGCCACTTTGCCCTCCCCACCCACTGCCCTATTTAATTCCACCAGGAAGGGCAGAAGCCCCAAGCTGAGCCCATTAGGGGCTGAGGATCCTCCTTCTCCTCCTCTCACTGGTGAGTACCTCTGGTGCACATTGGGTGATTGGTGGTGGGGAATCAAAGGCTGGGGGGCCTGGTGGCCCCCTGGCTAGCTAGGGATAGGGTCCATGACTACTCCAATATCTTCCATGCATGCTGAGTGCACTTTTTTTACTGGTACTGAGCTCTTTTGTGTGGTATGTTGGCTGGCTGAGGCTCTGAGGTAAGTGCAAAAATGGTGGTGGTGGAGCAGGAGCTGCCTTGGGAAGATGAAGAGGAGCAGTGGAGGCGGAGCTGTCTTGGAAAGGAGAAGACCAGCAGTGGAGCAGGAGCTGCCTTGGGAAGATGAAGAGGAGCAGTGGAGGCGGAGCTGTCTTGGAAAGGAGAAGACCAGCAGTGGAGCAGGAGCTGCCTTGGGAAGATGAAGTGGAGCAGGAGCTGGTTTGGGAAGGTAAAGAAGGGTGGTGGTGGTGGAGCAGGAGCTGGTTTGGGAAGGTAAAGAAGGGTGGTGGTGGTGGTGGAGCAGGAGGTGTTTAGGTGGGGGGAGGATGGTGTAGAGGGAGCAGGAGCTGCTCTGGGGAAGTAAAGAGGGGTGGTGGCAGTGGAGCAGGAGGTGTTTAGGCAGTGGGAAGGATGGTGTAGAGGGAGCAGGAGCTGTGGAGCAGGAGGTGTTTAGGTGGGGGGAGGATGGTGTAGAGGGAGCAGGAGCTGCTCTGGGGAAGTAAAGAGGGGTGGTGGCAGTGGAGCAGGAGGTGTTTAGGCAGTGGGAAGGATGGTGTAGAGGGAGCAGGAGCTGCTCTGGGGTTCATAGGTAGACTCTCAGCCTCACAGATTCATAGGGTTGTGGGAAGGGACCCTAAAGCTCACCTAGTTCCAAGTCCCCTGCATTGGGAAGGGACACTTCTCACTAGACCCTATCCCTGGGGGTGCTTCAGAGAGGCAGAGCTGTGGTGCTGAGGGCCATGGGTGATCAGCAGAGCTGCCAGAGGTAGGAAATGGTTGGACATGACCTTCAAGAGCCCTTCCCCCTAAAACAATTCCCTGGCTCTGTTCTGCTCAGCAGTCCCAGCTGATGGAAGGGGAGTGCAGGGCCAGGCTCAGGGGATTGCATGAAGCCTCTTGGCTGCTGAAGGAACTGCTGTGTGCTGAGGCTTTACTTACTGGGAAGGGGCTGAACATCTCTTGCTGGTGGGAAGCAGTGACTCAGTCTTCTTATTTTCCTTTTGCTTTGCTTCACCCTGCAACCTTTGCTTTCCTACAGCCATCTCTCTTTATCTCAATCCACAGGTTTTGCAGCTTGTGTTCCCCCCCTGGTCCTGGTAAGAAGAGAGGGGGTGAGGGGTGGCTTGGTGCGCATCTTGCAGCCAGCCAAGGTTCATCCAACACATCAGTGAAATAAAAGAGAGAGTAGAACACCCAACCCAATACCTAAAGGCTGAGGATCAGGAGGATCTTCCCAGTGCCTTCTCAATACCTAAAATGTGATGGTAAATTGGATGGGACCAGGCTCTGTTCAGTGGAGAACAGGACAAAGCACAATGGACACCAACTGCAACCCAGAAGGTTCCATCTCAATAGCCAGAAGAAACTTCTTCAGTGGCTGCAGAGCCCCTGGAGCAGAGAGGTTGTGGAGTCTCCTTCTCTGGAGCCTTTCCACCTCCCCCTGGCTGTGTTCCTGTGTGATTTACTCTGGGGGGGCTGGCCTAGATCATCTCCAGAGGTGCCTTCCAAGCCCTACCATGCTGGCCCTGTGTGGCTGTCCAGCTCCATTCCCTGTGTGAAGTCCACAGGTGTAAGATGACTCATGGCACAAAGAGATGGATCCCTTTGAGGCCCTTGTAGGACTAGGGGGTCAGAGGGTGGCCACCTCCATCCTTTTGTTCCCTGCCACACACAACCTTTCAAACCCCAGCAGCAGACAGTGTTTTGGAGGAGGAAGTCCCTGGAGAACTGCTCAGGGTATGGAAATTGAAGTGGAGACTTTTCAGTCCCTGCCCTTTCTGTTCTCTTGTCATAGCTCAGCTGTGATCTCTTCAGGGAGACCAAAAGATGTTTGTCAGTCTGCTTCTCACCTCTCTCTGTCTGTGAACTCCTCCTGACAGCCAGAGGAGACCCAGGCTGTAATCTCTTCCCACCTGAAGGGACTCACCAGACTTTTCAATTATTGCCTGACTTCCAGCCCACTGAAACCTTCCCTCTGAATGACTGTCAAGCCTGCAGCCATCCACAGAGTACTTCTGGATGGAATATTCTGGGTTTAATTGTTCCTTTTACAGAATTAAACAGCAGAGGTTTTGTTCCAATGGAAATAAAGAGAAAGTCACAGCCACACAGGTGGCATTGGGTTGGAAAGCAGCCTCAAAGGTCATCTTGTCCAAGCTCCCTGCAGCTAGCAAGGACACTTCCAACTACAGCAAGCTGCCCCAGGATGCAGCAAGTCTGATCTTGAATGTCTTGTGGCCTCAAGCACCTCCCTGGGCAGCCTGTTCCAGTCTCTCCCCAGCCTCACAGTGCAGAACTCCCTCCTGATGTCCAACCAAACCCTGCCCTGCTCCAGTTCCAAACCACTGCCCCTCAGCCCCTTCTGCACAGTCCCTCCCCAGACTGCCTGCAGAGATTGAAATGCAGCTCTGAGGTCTCCCTGGAGCTTTCTCTTCTCCAGGCTGAGCAGCCCCAACTCTCCCTGCATAGCTCTAATGATGCAAAGCCTAGGACAGAGCTATCATTTATCCTCCAAGATTTCAATTATTGCCTTCTCTTTTCTTTTTTTTTTTAATTATAATGCTTTTAAAATATTGTTACTAATTTTTAATCTTAATCAGCTGGAAAT
>VXBD01010192.1:15339-31896 GCA_013399975.1 Indicator maculatus
TGTACTCAGCACTGGTCAGGCCACACCTTGAGTCCTGTGTCCAGTTCTGGGCTCCTCAATTCAAGAGAGATGTTGAGGAACTGGAAGGTGTCCAGAGAAGGGCAACGAAGCTGGGGAGGGGTCTGTGAGGAGAGCCTGAGGGAGCTGGGGGTGTTCAGCCTGGAGAAGAGGAGGCTCAGGGGAGACCTCATTGCTGTCTACAGCTACCTTGGTTTGATCTGGTGGTTACCATGGTTTGGATTGGTGGTTACCACATCTTGACCAGGTGGTCACCATGGTTTGACCTGGTGGTCAGAGGTTTGTCCTGGTGGTTACCATGGTTTGACCTGGTGGTTAGAGGTTTATTCTAGTGGTTAGCATGATTTGATCTGTTGGTTATCATGGTTCTGCCTGGTGGTCAGAAGTTTGGCCTGGTGGTCACCATGGTTTGACCTGAAGGTTAGCATGGTTTGACCTGATGGTCACCATGGTTTGACCTGGTGCCCAGAGGTTTGATTTGTTGGTTAGCATGGTTTAACCTGGTGGTCACCATGGTTTGATCTGTTGATTAGCATGGTTTAACCTGGTGGTCACCATGGTTTGATCTGTTGGTTAGCATGGTTTAACCTGGTGGTCATCATGGTTTGATCTGTTGGTTAGCATGGTTTAACCTGGTGGTCAGAGGTTTGACCTGATGGTTACCATGGTGTGACCTGGTGGTCACCATGGTTTGACCTGGTGGCTACCATGGATTGACCTGGTGGTCACCATGGTGTGACCTGGTTGTCACCATGGTTTGACTTGATGGTTACTGTGGTTTGACATGGTGGTTGCCATGGTTTGACCTGGTGGTCACCATGGTTTGACCTGGTGGTCACCATGGTTTGACCTGGTGGTCACCATGGTTTGACTTGATGGTCACCATGGTTTGGACTGGTGGTTACCATGGTTTGACTTGATTGTTACCATGGTTTGACCTGGTATTTACCATGGTTTGATCTGTTGGTCACCATGGTTTGAGCTGGTGGTCACCATGGTTTGACTTGATGATCACCATGGTTTGAGCTGGTGGTCACCATGGTTTGAGCTGGTGGTCACCATGGTTTGAGCTGGTGGTTGCCATGGTTTGTAAGCAGTGATTGCTGCTTTGTGGTGGGTTTTGGGGGGCATTCCTGTGGTTTTTTGCTCTTTCACAATAGGGTGGCAATCTTTTCTCCTTGCTGCCCTGGCAACCCCAACAGCTCCTCCACAAGCTGCCTTATCCCCACTGTGAGCTTCTCCACCTGATGATATCTCAAAGCTTTCTGCAGCCAGAGGGGCAATGAGGTGGCAGATGAGGTGGGAGAGCCCTGCAGCAGGCAGAGCTCAGCTGGGGGTGAGGTGTCCCCACCCTGTGCCATCCCAAGGGTGTCTGGGGAGGGTTCCTAGGGAAAACAAAAAAGTTACCATCTCTTCCTGGACCACCTTCTGTGGACTCTGACTCCCCTGGAGATCTGTGGAGGGAAGGTTGGCTCTGGCGCACGTGGCTGCTCTCATGGGTGGCAGTGAACCAGCTCTTCTGGCACTGCATGGGATGCCAGAGCTACACAGTAGGGTTGGGCCCTCCTGCCAGAGGAGAAGACCCCAGTGGGTGCTGGGCATGGAGCAAATCCTGGCATGCAGCTGTGCCAAACAGGGAGCCAGCCTGGGCCATGCCACCAGGGCTCCCCAGGGTGGGGGGTGGCTGTTCTTGGGAGCAGTGCCAGAGGCATCCTGTGGGCAGTGGGCACTGTGCCCAGTGCTGCTGGCTGGCTCATAGGGTCACAGATCAGAAGATGTCAAGGGCTGGAAGGGACCTCTGGAGATCTTCCAGTCCAACCCCCTGCCAGAGCAGGACCACAGAATCCAGCACAGGTCACACAGGAACACATCCAGGCAGGGCTGGAAAGGCTCCAGAGAAGGAGACTCCACAACCTCTCTGGGCAGCCTGCTCCAGGGCTCTGGGACCCTCCCAGTGCAGAAGTTCCTCCTCATGTTGAGCTGGAACCTCCTGTGCTGTGGTTTCCATCCACTGCCCCTTGGCCTATCCCAGGGCACAGTGAGCAGAGCCTGTCCCTGTCCCTTCCTTCCTGCCCCCCAGCCCTCAGCTATTGATAGACATCGATCAGATCCCTCTCAGCCTTCTCCTCTCCAGACTGAACACCCCCAGGGCTCTCAGCCTCTCCTCCCCAGGCAGTGCTCCAGGCCCTTCAGCATCCTTGCAGCCCTCCCTTGGACTCTCTCCAGCAGATCCCTGTCCCTCCTGAACTGGGCAGCCCACAACTGGATGCAATATTCCAGCTGAGGTCTCAGCAGGGCAGAGCAGAGGAGGAGGAGAACCTCCCTTGCTCTGCTGGCCACACTCTGCTGAATGCCCCCAGGACCCCCTTGGCCTTCTTGCCCCCCAGGGCACATTGCTGTCCCCTGCAGAACTTGCTGCCCACCAGCACCCCCAGCTCCTTCTCCTTGGGGCTGCTCTCCAGCAGATCCCCTCCTAGCTGGCTGCCTGGCAGCAGGTCCGGGGTGCAGTGACTCCGGGAGCTGGGCAGCAGCGCTGGAGCCGGGCGTGTGCCTTTGTCTCTTCTTCCATTGTGTCTTGGCCGGCGCCTGCTCCTCCCCCGCCGAGATCAACGCCTGTGGCCTGCCTTTTACAACCCCCTTGGGTGCAAGTCTCTGGAAGGCTTCAGCCAGCGCTGCTGCTTTCCATCCTGCAGCCTCGGCTGGCTTCGGCAGCTCCTTGCTTCCCAAGCCAGCTGCAGGGCTTGGGTAGGACAATGGACTGGAGGTGGCTTTCCGGCGGGAGGGCGACGGCCTGGGGGGAGGTCCCCTGGAGAGCTGCGGAGCACAAGTGAGCTGTAGCTGGCCGAGGATGAAGGCCGGGCACAGGCACGGAGGGGTGAGCTCAGGTGGCCTCCAGAAGCCCTCCCCGGGGCAGTTTTCCGCCCTGGCACGGTTCTGGAGGAGAGGTAGCTCCTGGCGCGGCCAGGTCTCAGCGGCGCTTTCTTCCTGCTGGCACCAGGTGGCGCAGGAGGGCAAAGGATTTGCTCCCCGGCGGCCAGTGGGGGTCAAGTGGGTGACCTCCCACTGCTGCGAGGAGTCTCTAAGGTCTTAGCCCCCGAGGCATGAGGCTGTGTCCCAAGGCCAGGACGAGCTGTGGCCTGGGGAAGTGAGGATGTGGCTCCCAAGAGCAAGGTTAGAACCACAGCATGAGTGCAGGGCACAGCAGCATGGAGGAGTTGGTCTCGAAGCAGGAGCAGGACACAGCAGCATGGAGGAGTTGGTCTTGAGGAAGGAGCAGGACACAGCAGCATGGAGGAGTTGGTCTTGAGGCAGGAGCAGGGCACAGCAGCATGGAGGAGTTGGTCTTGGAGCAGGAGCAGGGCACAGCAGCATGGAGGAGTTGGTCTTGAGGAAGGAGCAGGACACAGCAGCATGGAGGAGTTGGTCTTGAGGCAGGAGCAGGACACAGCAGCATGGAGGAGTTGGTCTTAGGGCAGGAGCAGGACACAGCAGCATGGAGGAGTTGGTCTTGGGGCAGAGCCCTGCTGGGTCTCAGCAGGAGTGACGAGGAGGTGAGCACAGAATCCTAGAAGGCTCAGGTTGGAAGGGACCCCAGAGATCATCTGCTCCAACCCCTGCACCATGGGCAGGGATGCTTCTCAACTAGACTCAGCTGCTCAAGGCCTCATCCAGCCTGCCCTTGAACATCCCTAGAGAGGAGGCATCCACAGCCTCCCCTGGCAGCCTGTTCCAGAGCCTGTGAGCTGGTGTGAGGCCATGCTGAAGCCCACATGCTTGAGCCATCATGGAACAAGTCAAGACAGAGCTTCTACCTGGCTCCCAAGGGCTTGTGGACATTTCTTTGTGGTGCAGCTACCTGGTGGCAGCTCTCAGAGGAGCTGGAGCAATGTCATCCCAGTCTTTGGAGCTCCTTGTCCCATCATGCTCAGGCACAGCCACTGGCCCCAGACTTTGCTAGCAGCCTGCCCCTAGAAGTCGGTGTCTGGACCCAAACGAGTCACAGGACCAAGCTTGGATTAGAGAGAAAGAATTAGGAAGAAATTGTTTGGAGTGAGGGTGAGGAGACACTGGCACAGGTTGCCCAGGGAGGCTGTGGCTGTGCCCTCCCTGGAGGTGTTGAAGGCCAGGCTGGATGAGGCCCTGAGCAAGCTGTGCTGGTGGGAGGTGTCCCTGCCCATGCCAGGGGGTTAGCACTGGATGATCTTTCAGGTCCCTTCCAACCCAACCCATTCTGGGATGATTCTCCAATTGGATGAGTGTGGCCTTACTTCCCTTCTGACTCCTCCCAGCATGGCAGCCAAGGCTGAGCATTGCCACCCTGAGCACCCACCTCCTGCTCCAGCTGGGTCCAAGCTGGGGCCCTGCAACCCCTCTGAGATATTTCCACCCCCTCCCCTTCAGTGATCTTTGAGAGCAGGCATCGTATGACTCAGCTTCTGCATTTGATACCCCCGAGAAGAGCACACACACATGGGGCTCTGGCACAGGGCAGGGCTGGTTCCTGGCAGGCCACACCAGGGTAGGGTTTCTCTCTGCCAGGGGAGCAGGCAGTGCCACTTTTCATCTGCGGAAGTCTTGATTTAGCCAGGATGGTGCCAGCAGGGCGGAGGTGTCCCCCAGAGCACCACTGAGCTGCTCCTGCAGCTGGGCCTTGGGACACCCTGGCAGGAGGGGAGGAAGCAGCATTGCAGTGCAGAGCAGGTGCTCAGTGGCTCCTTCTGTGGCCTTGGAAGTCTGCCTGTCCTCCCATCCCTACCTGCAAAGGTCCAGCTGGTTGTGGGTGCTTCATTTTGGGGACTGGGGTTGAACTGCTTGTCCTGGCAGCTGGCACAGGGCACGGTCAGCAGAAGTTGACACTGACATAGATCCTGTGAAGGGCAGTTTGAGCCCTGACCTTTAGGTCCTGTCCATTTCTGCTGCCCAGTCCCTGCGAACAGTTTGGGTCTGGAGGCAGCTCCTGACTGGAGCAAGGAGCCCTCAGCCAGCCCCTGGAGCTGAGCAGCCTGGGCAGTCGTGCCAAGCTCCTTACCCGGGGTGCTGGTCAAGCACAAGGTCACAGACCCTTGAGACAGACCCACAGAGACAGAGCAGAGGTTTGCAGGGGGGCTTGCAGAGCACAGGGGTTGGAAGGGGGCAGAGGTTTGTAGGGGCAAGGAGTTTGCAGGGGGCAGGGCTTCAGTGGGCACAGGAGTTTGCAGGGTATAGAGGTTTTGCAGGGCAAAGGGGTTTGATGGGCACATGGGTATGCAGCAGGCAGAGGTTTGGAGGGCACAGGGGTTTGCAGGGAGAAGGGGTTGGAAGGGGGCAGGTGTTTGAAGGTTGTAAGGATTTGCAGAGGGCAGGGGGTTGTAAGGCACAGGGCTTGCAGAGGACAGGGTTGGCAGGGCACAGGGTTTGCAGGGTGTAGAGGGTTTGCAGAGGGCAGGGCTTTTAGGGCACAGGGGGTTGCAGAGAGCAGGGGATTTAGGGCACAGGGTTTGCAGAGGGCAGGGGATTTAGAGGTTTGCAGAGGGCAGGAGATTTAGATTTAGGGCACAAGGGTTTGCAGGGGGCAGGGTTTGCAGGGCAGAGGATTTGCAGGGTGCAGGCTTTGCAGGGCATGGGGCTTGCAGAGGGCAGATGACTTAGAGGTTTGCAGAGGGTAGGGGATTTAGATTTAGGGCACAGGGTTTGCAGGGCACGAGAGTTTGCAGGGCACGAGAGTTTGCAGGGGGCAGGGTTTGCAGGGCATGGGGTTTGCAGGGCGCAAAGGTTTGCAGGGGGCAGGGTTTGCAGGGCACAGGGGTTTGAGGGCACAGGGTTTGCAGGGCACAGGGTTTGCAGGGCACGGGGGATTGCAGAGGGCAGGGTTTTTAGGGCACAGTGTTGGCAGACTGGCTGCAAGCCCCAGCGGAGCCAGGCTCCGGCGCTCGTCTCTTGGCAGCCAGGACTGGCCCCGTCTGCCTCCTGCCTGGCAGCCGCAGGGGGTGTGGGTGGTCCCGGGGCTGCGGTGGCACCCAGGGCCGCCCGTCGCTGCCGTGAGTAGCTGGCAGGGAGCTGGCCCTGCAGGGCTTTCCCCAGCAGCTCCAGTCGGAGCTCGGGGCAGCCCCGTCCTGCTGGGTCCTGTCTCCATCAGGTTCCAGTTAAAACCAAATGCGTTCCCCAGCCGAAGCCGCGCTGCCGCTCCAGCCCTTCCAGAAACGAAACAAATACCCACGGACTGCAATTCCAATTGCAGCTCAATTAGGGCTCGTTCCCAGGGCGGTCATAAAACCTCCAGTACGAAAACAAACAACCCAAGCAAACCACATCCAAGCCTGACAGCATCCTCTGGAATGCCTTTAAAATAACAAAGCAGGGCAGAAGGAGATGAAAGCGGCGCGGCCGCCGGGAAGAGGGCTCCTGCGCCCCCCGGGGGCAGCCCAGAGGTGGGCACAGCAGGTGTGGGGCACAGCACTTCGGCATGGGGAGCAGTGTGGAGGGGATGGGCATGGTGGAGATGGGATGGGTATGGTGGAGATGGGAAGGGTATGGTGGAGATGGGAGGGGTATGGTGGGCTGCCCAGGGCCACAATGGAGATGGGAGGGGTATGATGGAGATGGAAGAGGTATGGTGGAGATGGGATGGAGAGCAGTGTGGAAGGGATGGGTGTGATGGAGATGGGATGGAGAGCAGTGTGGAAGGGATGGGTGTGATGGAGATGGGATGGAGAGCAGTGTGGAAGGGATGGGTGTGATGGAGATGGGATGGAGAGCAGTGTGGAAGGGATGGATATGATGGACATGGGCCAGCTTGGAGTCACAGATTCACAGCTTGCATTGGCTTGGAAGAGACTCTCAAAGCTCAACTTGTCCACCCCCCCTACACTCAGCAGGGCCACCTCCAACTAGATCAGGCTGCCCAGGGCCACATCAAGCCTGCCCTTGCCTGCCTGCAGAGCTGGAGCCGGTGGAATAAAGGATGTGCTGCCCGCAGGCTTGGTGGGGCGAGGAGGAGGAGGTCACCTTGGTGATTTGGAGTGTGGCAGTGGTGCTGTGAGCTGCTTTGGTGGGGGGTGCAGGAGCTGGGGGGGCACTGCAGGGACAGCAGGGGCTGGAATGTGTCCCCTCTGTAAGCCTGGCTTGTGCTGAGTCCAGCCAGTCTGGTGCCGCGGGTCGGGTTTCACGCCGGACTTTCCACCCAGCCATATTTAGCCTGAGCCTGCCTGGTCTGGCAGGGAGGGGAAGCCACAGCACAACTCATTAAGAAAAGCAAAAAAAAGCCCAAACAAACCCAATGTCATTAAAGAGCCTCAGCACTGAGTGTTCCCAGAGCAGGAACGATTCCCCAGCACTTCCTCACTCAGACACTTCAACTCAAGCGGCAATTGCAGGCTGGCACTGCAGGCAGGGTGGCACCGAGGGCTTTGCCCTGCCTGGGAGGGGACACTGAGCCCAGCCCCCGATGGCAGATCTGCCAGCCCCAGTGCTGCTGGGGCAGGAGCAGGGCACAGCAGCATGGAGGAGTTGGTTTTGAGGCAGGAGCAGGACACAGCAGCATGGAGGAGTTGGTCTTGAGGCAGGAGCAGGACACAGCAGCATGGAGGAGTTGGTCTTGAAGCAGGAGCAGGACACAGCAGCATGGAGGAGTTGGTCTTGGGGCAGGAGCAGGGCACAGCAGCATGGAGGAGTTGGTCTTGGGGCAGGAGCAGGGCACAGCAGCATGGAGGAGTTGGTCTTGAGGAAGGAGCAGGACACAGCAGCATGGAGGAGTTGGTTTTGAGGCACGAGCAGGACACAGCCCCAGTGCTGCTGGCACTGGGAGGTGGCCCAGGACAAGTGGGACACCTATGTGAGGGCTGGGGGTCAGGAAGGAAGGGACAGGGACAGGCTCTGCTCACTGTGCCCTGGGATAGGCCAAGGGGCAATGGATGGAAACCACAGCACAGGAGGTTCCACCTCAACATGAGGAGGAACTTCTGCACTGGGAGGGTCCCAGAGCCCTGGAGCAGGCTGCCCAGAGAGGTTGTGGAGTCTCCTTCTCTGGAGCCTTTCCATCCCTGTCTGGATGTGTTCCTGTGTTCCCTGTGCTGGATTCCATGGTCCTGTTCTGGCAGGGGGGTTGGACTGGAAGATTTCCAGAGGTCCCTTCTGATTCCTAACCTCCTGGAATCCTCTGATCCTGTGATCCTGTGAAGTGGTGCTGATGACAGGGGGATTGCTGCACTCTGAGAAGCAGCTTCTGAGCCCTTCCAGGCAGGGACACTCTCAGTCAGCAATGCACAGAGCCACTTGATAGAATCCCAGAGTGGTTTGTGTTGGATGGAACCTCCAAAGCTCCTCCAGTCCAACCCCCTCTGCACTCAGCAGGGACATCCTCCACCAGATCAGGTCACCCAGAGCCCTGTCCAGCCTCACCTTGAATATCTCCAGGAATGGAGCCTCAACCACCTCCCTGGGCAACCTGTTGCAGTGTTCCAGCAGCCTCCTGGTGCAGAACTTGTTCCTCACATCCAATCTTCTCTTGATCCCCACAGACATTTGGTGGCATAAAAGCCAAAATGGGCATTTTCTGGATGTGATCTCTTGGCAGGGCAGGCCAGGAGCTCTCCTGTGGTAAATCCTTGTGGAAGAGGTGAAGCCAGCAGAGCTGGGCTGGGGTGCAGAGCCCAGAGCCTGACCTGGGCATTGTTTCTTCCCACCAGCATCTCCACCCTAACCCAGATCCATGAATGGAGGCTTTGTGAGCCTCTAAGATTTTGTTTCCCCTCCCTCAAGGGGTGGCTTGGGGTGCCTGATGCCAGGCTGTGCCAGCTGGTGCCCACTTCAGGCTTGGTGCTCATGGACTGATGGCACTGTTAGCATTGTCTGCCTTGGCTAGAGAGCCAAACCTTTGTGCACCATCCCTTAGGACTGCCCACAAGCAGAAGTGTCCTGGTGGCCATGGCAATGCAGGAGCTGCCCAGGAGGGAGCTGTGTGTGTGAGCAGGGCCAGGAGGGTGCCACTCTGTGACTGCTGTGATTTAGGAGGGAGGTGAGGTGGAGGAGAGCTACAGGGCAGGCTCTGCCCTGCTGTGCTGGACACAGCCAGCCCTGGGAGGACACCACTGGCTCACCAGCCAGCCCCCTGGACTGGGCCATGGAGTGTCCAGAACCTTTGCTTCCCTGCAGCCATGGCCCCTCTGGCAGCAGGCTGAGGGCTGGTCCCAGGGGTCCTCACCACACTGCAGCTGCTGAACTCCCAGCAGGAGCATTCCTCAAGGGATGCAAAACCCTCCTGCTGCAGGTAACAGTGAGCCATGATGCTGGCACCATCCCACCTCCACCTCTGCCCCTGCAGGGGCACAGGGGGCTGAATGCTGGTGGGAGGTTGCAGATCTCACCTAGGATGTGCTCAGCTTCTGCAGCTGAGTTGAGTGCTGAGCTGCTGGGAGTTCAGATCCAATGCTGGGCTCAAAACCAGGATGAGCTTTGTGGCCATGATGAGCTGTGTGACCATGATGAGCTGTGTGACCATGGTGAGCTCTGTGGCCATGGATCCATTCTCTGCTGCCTCAGGTGTGCCAGCTCCTCACCTACATGTGGCACCTACATGTACCATGATGTGCCTGGTATGGAGGCAGCAGAGTCAACCAGTGCCTGAGCAGGGTGAGGGAGGAGATTCTTCCCCTCTGCTCTGCTGAGATCCCACCTGGAGTACTGCATCCAGTTCTGGAGCCTCTATTACAAGAGGGTTATGGAAGGTGTCCAGAGAAGGGCCATGAGGATGAGCAGAGGGCTGGAGCTGCTCTGCTCTGAGGACAGCCTGAGAGAGTTGGGGTTGTGCAGTCTGGAGAAGAGAAGGCTCTGAGGTGACCTTCTGATGGCCTTCCAGTATCTGCAGGGGGCTACAAGAAAGCTGGGGAGGGACTTTTTAGGGTGTGGGATAGGGATAGGACTGGGGGGAATGGAATAAAGCTGGAAGTGGGGAGATTCAGACTGGATGTGAGGAAAAAGTTCTTCCCCATGACAGTGGTGAGACCCTGGAATGGATTGTCCAGGCTCCATCCCTGGAGGTGTTTAAGGCCAGGCTGGATGAGGCTCTGGCCAGCCTGATCCAGTGTGAGGTGTCCCTGCCCATGGCAGGGGGTTGGAACTCGATGATCCTTGTGGTCCCTTCCAACCCTGACTGATTCCATAATTCTATGATGCTGGGGGAAGTTCTGCACCAACCTGGCTGCAGCATCTCCTGGCCTTGCACCAGGAGGAGCTGCTTTGAGCACTGAGCTAACAAGCATCAGGCTTCTGGAGCTCCAACAAAAATGTCCTGGCAGGAGCAGGATCTATAGGAACGAGTTGTTATTGCTGAACAAAGTAGGGCTGCTCCATTCCTAACAAAGCCCAGAGGCTGTGCCAACTGGGGGAGAAGAGAAAATCTGTAGGAAGCACACAAAGTAAGTCCTGAATTTGCTTTTGGTGCCTTTCCCCAGACCCAGGTTTCCATAAGCAAATGCATCCTGCAGGCAGAGGTTTCTGTGGAGCAGCAGAGCTTAGCTCCCTCTCCCTTTGCACCCCTGGGTCTCCACACAATGCTGAGACCCCTCTGAGGTCTGCACACCTCAGGATCTGCAGCTGCCTCAAGATGTGTCCTGCTGCCTCACATGAGGGGGGTGGAACACTGCAACAGGTTGCCCAGGGAGGTGGTTGAGGCTCCATCCCTGCAGATATCCAAGGTGAGGCTGGACAGGGCTCTGGGCAACCTGATCTGGTGGAGGATGTCCCTGCTGAGTGCAGGGGGTTGGACTGGAGGAGCTTTGGATCTCCCTTCCAAGCCAGACCATTCCATGATTTCATCCCAGCTCTGAGTTGCCTTTTGGTGGGTTATAAAGTCCACTCCTCTGGTGGGTTCCCCTACTTGTGCTCCACTTTGGATCCAGTGGATCTACTACTGCCTCAATCCTGAAGCATTGCTTCTCCTCAGGCCGTGGGGGTGCAGCAGCAGCTCCTCTTCATGCTGGATGCTGCACTCCTGCTCTGTGTCCCCATGAGCTGGAGGAGCTCCTCTGTGTGATAGGGACTGGAGAGGACTTGCCAGAGACAAGTTGGTGCATGAATGCTTGTGGCTGGCTGTGGTATTCCGTGTGTGCCAAGGGTGAGCATGGCTGAGTGTGCTCAGAAGAGGAAGGACTCCCTGTGCTCAGGGTGTGTTGCAGGCAGCCCTGCCTTCAAGGGGATCCCTTGATGGAAGCTGCCAGTTTGGGGTGAGGTTGGCTGGGTTGGGTTGGCTTTCCCTGGTAACTTGTTTCCAGGCTTCTCCTGTCCCTCACTTGTTTGTGTTTTGGATAACTGAATGACTGAACTGTAGGTCAGGAAAGCATCCCTGGTGCTGATGTACCATAGTGCTACAGCCAACTCTGAAGGACCCAGGCCTCCTGCAATGGCTTTGAGCTGGGAGAGGGGAGGTTGAGAGTGGAGATGAGGAAGAAATTCATTGCAGTGAGGGTGGGGAGACACTGGAACAGGCTGCCCAGGGATGCTGTGGCTGTTCCCTCCCTGGAGGTGTTCAAGGCCAGGCTGGATGAGGCCTTGAGCAAGCTGTGCTGGTGGGAGGTGTCCTTGCCCATGGCAGGGGGTTGGAACTGGATGATCTTGAAGGTCCCTTCCAACTCAAATCATTCCAGGATTCTCCTCCTTCCCTCATCCTTTCAAAGCTGCAACACTTTTCACTCTATCCTTCAGGCTCCCTTTTTCTTGTGCATGGAGCCCTGTGGCTTCTCTCTCTGCTCCATCAGGCTGCAGACAGAGGGAAGCAGGTTCATGAGGTGCCAGTTGCCTAAGCTGCCTTCAGAAGCAGGGTGCCTGTGAACTCATCCCTTCCAGGGCCAGCACAGGGGACAGCAGGGACCAGCCAGCCATGGAATTTGGCTGGAGGAAGGTCACTGCCATCACCAAAGGCATCTCTGGCAAATGAGGCTTGCTACAAGACCAGCTCCCACTGGTGGGGTTGTGTGGGATGATTGCTGTGACCTCCAGCAAGCTCCCTAGGACCAGGTGATGGGAAAGGCAATGGCCTGAAATTGTGCCAGGGGAGGGTCAGGTTGGAGAGGAGGCAAAATGTCTTTGCTGCAAGAGTGGTCAGGGACTGGAAGAGGCTGCTCAGGGAGGTGGTGGAGTCCCCATCCCTGGAGGTGTTCCAGAACCCTGTGGCCAGGCACTTGGGGCCAGGGTTTGGTGTCCATGGTGGGGCTGGGTTGATGTTGGACTGGATGCTCTGGGAGGGCTTTCCCAACCCAAACAATTTATGGTTCTGTGATTCCATAACCACATCTGGGCAGGATGCTCAGCCTGTCCATATATCCTCCAGGCCATGTCTCTGAGTAGGGGTGGAGGGATTTACACATCTGGTGCAGCAGGCATCGAGTACAGGCCATGGCTGTTGGCACTCTGCCCTGGCAAGGCTACATCTGGAGTCCTGGGGCCAATTCGGTGCTCCCCAGTTCAGGAAGGGCAAAGAACTGCTGGAGAGAGTCANAGGTTGTGGAGTGTCCTTGTGTGGAGAGCTTCCAACCCCCCCTGGGCATTGTGCTCCTGGGCAAGCTGCTGTGGGTGCCCTGCTGGAGCAGGAGGGTTGGGGTGGATGGTCTCCAGAGGTCCTTTCCAACACCCCCATGCTGGGGTTCCTTGCCTGGGGAAGGACAGAGGCTGGGTCTCACTGGGCTCAGGATGGGCAGTGCTCCTTATGGCTCAGCTGGTGGCACTGGGCAGCTCTGTCTGACACAGACTGGTTCTCTGCTGGAGGCCTGCAGAGGCCACACCCTTCAACAAAATGCACTTAAAACCCTCTAATGACAGCTCTTAACACTGCTCCCTGGGCCAAGACCTGCAGCGCTGGGAAGACTGCAGCCCAGAATGTGGAGCAACCACAAGGTGATGGATGGCTCCGGGGCCCTGCCTGTGTCCTCTGCAGGAGGGGGAGGATGAGGCTGTCCTGTGCACATCCATCCTCATCTGCTTTTAGAAACAAATCTTCTTCCACGAGCTGGGTCTGGCCAGCCCTGACACATCCTTGTGCAGAACCTCAGCTTTTCCATGGAGAGGCAGCCGGAGTTTGCTGCTCTGTGGATTTATGGCATCCACACCACCTCCCTGATGGTCACAAACACGTCCCACAGCCAGGAGGCTGAGCTGCTGGGGCAGGCAAAGCATCCCTGCCCCGCTGCAGTGCTTGCAGGAGGGAGGTAAATAATCAGCAACAAGAAGTGATTGTGGCTGAGGTGGACTCAGCCACAAAAGGCAGAGGGGATGAGACCTCCCCTGCAGGATGAGGCTTTGCCACGGCGCTGAGCTGGCGTTGGCTGACCCTACCTTGAGGGCATGACATCTGTGGGTGTAGTTTGGAGCTATCAGTTGCTCCACCACAAAGTTTAGCTCCAGATAAATCAGGCTGATTTCCCCAAACCCAGATGAGTCATAACCACAGGGCAGGAAACCCTTTTATCTCTGGGGCAGCCTGGCTGATGGAGATCGATGTGAGCTTCTCGGCTCGGAATTATTTCCGTCTCTTTGCCTCTCGTTAAAAGCAAATCAGAGGAGGGGAAAAAAAAAATCATGAGAAAGTTCTCTGTGTTGCCTCTGTTTCTACCATCTCTGAGAGAACGTCCTCCAAGCTGTGCAGTCTGCCTGGACTGGGGCATTTGCCATGTATTTGAATTGGCAGAGCAAAGGGCTCCTGCTCCAAAGAACCCTTCCTTGCTCCACTCTTGATTCTGAAGGCATAGATGGAACAGGGAATCTCTTACTGTGGGGTCTACAGCAGCTTTCAGAGGTACTTTCAGAGGTACAGAGAGGTACTTCTGGGGTCTTCCTTCCCCTCCTGATGAGGGGGAACACTGTTGCCTCCTTGGATGAAGGGCAACCACAGTGCTATTAGGTATCTTGTTGACAAGCCTGCTAAAAGAGTTATGTTCACTTCCAAGCAGAAGCTGGAGTTGGAGAGAGGAGGACTTGGGCAGCAGGGAGCTCTTAAACACAAGAGGAAGGGCAAAGTTTTCCTGGAGAGTTTCTCGAGACAGTTGATTCTCATTCCTAAGTGATCCTGGCCTGGATCACCAATAGAGTGGCCAGCAGGAGCAGGGAAGGGATTGTGCCTCTGGAATGGGCACTGGGGAGGCTGCACCTCAAATCCTGGGTTCAGTTTTGGGCCCCTCACTCCAAGAAGGACATTGAGAGGCTGGAGCAGGTCCAGAGAAGGGCAACAGAGCTGGAGAAGGGTTTGGAGAAGAGGACTGGGGAGGAGCAGCTGGAGGTGTTGAGCCTGGAGAGGAGGATGCTGAGGGAGACCTCATTGCTCTCTGCAGCTCCCTGAGAGGAGGCTGGAGCCAGCTGGGGCTTGGGCTCTGCTCCCTAGGCTCAGGTGACAGAAGGAGAGGCAATGGCCTGAAACTGTGCCAGGGGAGGGTTAGGTTGGAGAGGAGGCAAAATGTCTTTGCTGCAAGAGTGGTCAGGGACTGGAAGAGGCTGCCCAGGGAGGGGGTGGAGTCCCCATCCCTGGAGGTGTTCCAGAACCCTGTGGCCAGGCACTTGGGGCAATGGTTTGGTGTCCATGGTGGGGCTGGGTTGATGTTGGACTGGATGCTCTGGGAGGGCTTTTCCCACCCCGAACCATCCCATGATCCTATTTGCCCTTCCGCCTCTCCGGCACCTCCTCCACGCCTCCCTCCTTGCCGTTTTTCCCAGGTCCTCCTCCCCTAAGATGACGCAGCAGATGCGGGACCTGCAGCTGGCGCAGGCCAGGAAGCCTCCAGGCCCTTCCTCCCCCAACGCAGCCAAGAGGCTGTACCGCAACCTGTCCGGGAAGTTCCGAGTCAACTACACCTCCTTCGACGAGGGCAGCCTGGCCGGCCGCGGCGACAAGGACAAGCTCCGCAAGGCTTACCTGGTCAGTGCCTGCTGCCTCCGCCCTGCTCTGCATGGGGAGGCTGGGGCTGGGGGCTCCTCTCCCCCAGTTCCTGCTCTCGGTGCTCTCTACCTGAAAGGATGTTTGCGGGAGGTTGGTGCTGGTCTCTTCTCCCCAGGTAATTATAGAATCACAGAATCAAGCAGGTTGGAAAAGACCTCAGAGATCATCAAGTCCAAGCTATTACCTAATGCCTAACACCTCCTGACAACTAAACCATGGCTCCAAGGGACACATCCAAGTTTTTTTTTTAACACCTGGGGTTGAACTCGATGATCTCTTTGGGTTCCTTCCAATCCCTGACACCCTGTGATCCTGTGACCTCCAGGGGTGGTGACTCCACCACCTCTCTCAGCAGCACATTCCCATGGCAAATTACTCTTTCTGTCAAGAACTTTCTCCTCACCTCCAGCCTAAACTTCTCCTGGTGCAGCTTGAGACTGTGTCCTCTTGTTCTGCCAGTGGCTGCCTGGGAGAAGAGACCAACTCCCACCTGTCTTAAATTGAGGAGCCCAGAACTGGACACAGTGCTCAAGGTGTATTAGTGATAGAACAAGAGGGAATGGCCTCAAGCTATGACTGGGTAGGTTTAGACTGGACATTAGGAAAGAATTTTTCCCAACAAGAGTGGTCAGGCATTGGAATGTGCTGCCCAGGGAGGTGGTTGAGTCACCAACCCTGAATGTGTTTGAAGGTGGTTTGGATCCGGTGCTTGGGGATAGGGTTTAGGGGTGACCCTTGTAGAGTAGGGTTAATGGTTGGACTTGGTGATCCTGAGGGTCTTTTCCAACCTGAATGTTTCTGTGCTTCTGTGATTTTGAGGTCCAAGAGCGTGAAGCCAGCCCGAAGCAAGCTCAGCTGCAGGTGGTCTGAGGGTTTGCTCAGCATCCATCTGTTGATTTTCTTTTCCTGGTTTGGGCTGTCATTGGGTGATGAGTGGAGGCAAGAACCCTGTTGCTGTACAGCAACGAGATCCCAGAAGTGCAGAGGGCAGAGAATCTCAGAAGTCCTCCCAGAAGTCTTTTCTTGCTGCGTTGCAGAATCCCCTGCATCACAGAGTCTTAGAGTCCCACTTACAGAAGAAGTCCTGGAAGCCCTTCACAGAGGAAACAGCTAACAGAAGTCCTGAGCATATCCCTAGCAGCATCCCTACACCAAAGCCCTTGCCAGAAGTAGCTAATAACAGAAGCAGAAGTCCCTCACAGCCCTAACTCCCCAACCCACCTTATAGCTCAGAGTGGCTGTTTTTATACTCTGTTATCAGTCCCTTAACCAATAAAACCCAACCACAACCATAAGCTAAGACTTTTTCCCAGTGAGAGGTGCCAGCATGTCAAGGAGGTGACTTCTGCAGCATGTTCCAACCCAAGGGTGCCAACGTGAGGATGTTGCTCTTGGCACCTGTGGAACGTTACTGTTTGGCTCTAGGCAGCTAAGGAGTTGTGCAGCTAAGGAATCCTGCACTCTGCATGCAGCCAGCAGCTGCCCTCACAACAGTGGCTGCAACATCTATCCAGTTGTGGCTGCAGCATCCATCCAGTTGTGGCTGCAACATCCATCCAGTTGTGTCTGCAACATCCATCCAGTTGTGTCTGCAACATCCATCCAGTTGTGGCTGCAACATCCATCCAGTTGTGTCTGCAACA
>VXBD01010193.1:0-26768 GCA_013399975.1 Indicator maculatus
CATCAATAAAGATATGGAACAGGATTGGTCCCAGCACTGATCCCTGGTGGACAACACTAGTGACAGGCTGCCAGCAGAATGTGGCACCATTCACCACCACTCTCTGGGCTCAGCCCTCCAGCCAGCTCCTAACCCAGCACAGAGCACTCCTGTCCAAGCCATAGGCTGACAGCTTGGCAAGGAGTTTGCTATGGGGGACAGTGTCAAAGGCCTTGCTGAAGTCCAGATAGACTACATCCACNAAGAACTATTACCCAAAACAAAGTGGGGCACTCTGCACATTTTGCGTTCTGCAGTGACTGCGGTTTCCTTCTTCTCCTTCTTCTCTTCTTGCCGAAGATAACACACTGACCTTGGCAGCTAAGTTAACAACCTTTCTGCTTAACTAACTTTGCTTTCTGTCCAGGGGGGTCTGAGGGGGAAGCTCCTGGGAGGGAGGCTCCTTCAGGAAGGGTTCCCTTTTGGGGGGAAGCAAAGGGAGATTGGTTGTGATTTTTCTGTTGATTGTATATGCTTGTGAATGTTGTGAATTTTGTATATTTGTACATATTCATTGCATTTCATTGTAGATTGTAGACTCTGCTTGTAAATACAGCTTTCATTTGCTTCCAGACTGGGCTAGCCTGGTTATTGTTGGTGGGGGGGGAATTTCAGCTCACACCGACACACTGGGCCTGATCCCTTCCCCATCTTTCAGGTGTGCAGTGATTGCCCCCAAGATGATCTGCTTCATAATCTTGCCTGGCACTGAGGTCAGGCTGACAGGCTGTAGTTTCCAGGTTCTTCTGTTCATCCCTTCTTGTGGACGGGCGTCACATTGGCCAGCTTCCAGTCATCTGGGACCTCTCCAGTGAGCCAGGACTGGTGGAAAATGATGAAGAGTGGCTTGGCCAGCTCATCTGCCAGCTCTCTCAGCACCCATCTGGTCCCATGGACTTGTGAGTATCCAAGTGGCTCAGCAACTCTCTAACTACTTCCTCCTGAATTTCAGGGGGATTATTCTGCTCCCTGATCCCATCTACCAGTTCAGGAGGCCAGTTATCCTGAAGTCCTCCTGCTTTGCTTTTGAAAATGGAGGCAAAAAAGGTATTTAATACCTCAGACTTTTCCTCATCTTTGGTTACAATATTCCCCTCCAAGTCCAATAAAGAGTGGAGGTTCTTCTCCCCTCTCTTTTTGCCATTAATATATTTATAAAAATGCTTTTTATTGTTTTTCACAGAAGTGGCCAGTTTAAGTTCCAACTGTGCTTTTGCCTAATTTTTCTCGTACATGATATAACAACATCCTTAAATGTATCACGAGTTGCCTCCCCCCCTTTCCAAAGGTGATACACCCTCTTTCTTTCCCTTAATTCTTTCAGAAGATGCTTGCCCATCCAGGCCGGTCGCTTTCCCCGGCGGCTCATCGGCTCATCTTTCGGCACATGGGCACAGCCTGTTCCTGTGCCTTCAAGAGTTCCTATAGGGGGCCTATAAGAAAGCTGGGGAGGGACTTTTTAGGATATCAGGTACTGACAGGACCAGGGCAAATGGAACAAAGCTGGAAGTAGGGAGATTCAGGCTGGACATAAGGAAGAAGTTCTTCACCATGAGAGCGGTGAGACCCTGAAATGGGTTGCCCAGGGAGGTGGTCGAGACCCCATCCCTGGAGGTGTTTAAGGCCAGGCTGGACGAGGCTCTGGCCAGCCTGATGTAGTGTGAGGTGTCCCTGCCCACAGCAGGGGGAGTTGGAACTAGATGATCCTTGTGGTCCCTTCCAACCCTGACTGATTCTATGCTTCTATGCTTCTATGCTCTGAGCGACCTGACTTAGGCCTCTTCTGAACGGAAAGTTCAGAGTCTGGAAGAGTCTGGAGCTCCTTTCCAACTTGAGTTATGATTCTTAAGATGAAGATTTCAATCTGTGCCAATTTAAACCACTTTGGTGGACATCAATCTGCAGACTCAATATCCACCTCAGCTGCATTTCAGATATTTTCTACAGGAACGTCTTTCTTGTATTTGTCTGTAATTAACACTACAAGCTTTTTTCCTTTATATAAGCATCTAATATACACCATAGATGTCAACACTCCTTGTTAGTTTTGCCTGGAGTAAGTACCAGTACAAGTTCTCTTTTGCACGTCCTTGTGAATTTGGATAAAGCCACTGTATTCAGCATCAGCTGCAGAGGTACCTCAGTGACATTTAGCATTTCTTTTTCTGAACTGTGACTCACAGCTGAGAATACTAAAGAAAAAATCTATTGTAATATGCTTATGACAATTTTAATGAGTGATACAGTCATGAATGCGTTAAGGACAGTTATCAGTAAAGACAGACAAATGCTGATACAGCAAAAAGGTGCTGTTCACACAGGCAAACAATCCCTGGGAGTAAAGAACTCGTTCTGAAACGTGTTGTGTCTTTGTCCGTAGCTGTTTATAGGCAGTTTACTATGGTTTTCCAATCCTTTTCACTGTAGCTCATTGTCATCTTTCAGTGTTTGTAGCTACAATATTTTCAACAACCTACTATCTGTAACAACTAGTAAACTAGTAGAAATCCAAGGAAGTATTGGTCCAGGTGTGGACCACTATAACACATTCCAGTAGGTTCTGTGGTTTCTCGGTGGCTGAACCACCACTCATCCCATATTGTGACAAGAAGCAGCTTTCCACCCTATTGGGACAAAGTGGCACTTGCATGGGAACACTGGTGACATGACAGCTTGCAGTGAGAAATTTATACCACATCACATCCCCATGAAACATTCCTCTTGGCCAGGTCCTCCTTCTACGCAACACAATGCTAAAAGACCTTGGCTCCAACATGTTCTCATAGCTTGAGGATCCACCTATTTCAAATTGAACTGCCAAACACATTAAAAAAAATAAAAAAAGAAAAATCCTGATACAATTTTAGGGCATTTTAGCGAAATAGCAGTTCCTTAGCATGTCATGCGTTTACATGCAGAAGTATATTTGTTAGTCTCAATACTAAACCATTTTAAGAACAACTTCAAATGATGAGCTACATTAGCTTTAATATTTTAATGTATTTTAAGCAGTTGATAAGCCTGTTTATAAGACTGAGTTGGATTTTAATAAAGCTACAATTTAAAAATCCGCAGTTTGAGTGTTTATACAGCCTGTTTTCTTGAGGTAGGAATGACCAGCACAAACTATGTGAGTTTTATGAAATTAGAGCTTTGGACACAGAACATTGGTTTACATGCACAGATTCTCCTGAATCTCTCAGCAGACGATACACTTCATGTGTATTTTTTTTTAATCTTGCTTGAAATTTTAAAGAGCTCAATCAAGTTAACGTAACTGTGTTGAAATCAGTGGGCATTCAAAAGCAGTTGTATTTTTTTCCTCTCTTCACACTCTTTTTCTATTCTGTGATCTCAGGTGAAGTTTATGCTAACCACATAAACTGACACTAACTGTTGAAAGGCAGCCTATCCTGCAGTACGTGTATTACATTTAATTTCTGTGCAGATAAAATTATATTTATCTAATTTTAGGATTTCGTTGGAAAAAAATGTTTAGCGTATTGTAGAAAAAAATCTATTTAGCCACCCGGTGCCCTATCATCCTCCTCGAACGTATCATCCTTAACTCAGAATTTACAACAAATTTTACTTTTACTGGACTTGCAAGTGTCTGGTGCCCTGAAGCCGTGCCTCCCCCACACCTCCAAGTACATCCCTTCTAACACAGCAAAGGTATGCCCTTTCCCGGCCATACTCCAGATAGTTTCTGAAAAGTCAGAGTGACCACTTCCTGGACGAGACCAGTGAAACCAGCGCTGACCTGGCTCGCTCCCAAGTAAAGTTCCCACCCACTCAGCAGACCCTGCAACACTCTGGTCCTCACGAGCGGCCAGCGTGATCCGACAAGGGTTAAAGTCTTCCCGTAAGGATCCCACTACGGGAGTGCGCTAAAGCAAGAACGCGCCACTCCAACCTGCCAGGGACTCATGGCACGCAGCTGCCGCAAGCACCGCCCTCCCAACCCACCTAGACCGAGCAGAACTGGCTGCTGAAGCAGTGCAAAGTCTCCACGCTTTTGGCCATTAATACTATATCCCCTGAACTCTGGACTCTCCTAGGCCGGCAGGATAGAGCCGCAGCCACCCGTACGGTCGAGGGAAAGACTGTTCTCCGAAGCGTCCAGAGCTGCCGCTGGGGCACACCAAAGAAACGCAGCACACCTCCCACAGCGCCCCGCATAGGACAGAGCGCGCGTGTGCGGAGTGTTCTGCTTTGCTGTGCCGGCGTCCCCGCCCCGCCCCTCGCTCTCGCGATAGCAAGGGGGCAACGGCTGGCGGCCCAGAGAAGGGGTGGGCCGGCGGCAGGAGAACTCCGCGGCCGTGGTGAGTGGCGTGTGTTGCGCATGGCTGCGAGGGGGTGGCGCGGAGGCCTCCCACACTCCAACTAGCTTTGCTTCCCAGCTGCTGGGCCGGGCTCGGTGGGACGCTGACGGTGCGGTTCCCGGGACTACGCAGGAAGGGCGGCCCTCAGCTCTGCCTACCGGCTCCTCGGGGTGGCTTCCGCGCTCCTCTGCCTCCCCTCGGCGGCCGCGCTTCCCCGGGGCCCGCCTCCGCCCGCCCTGGGGAGGGGCTTGCCCATGGACAACAGCGGCGGTTGTTCGGTGCCGCACGTCCGCGAAGCTGCGTTGCTCTGCTGTTGCTGGAGCCCTGTGGCAGGTCGGTGAGCCGCGCCCCGGCCCTCGATTGGAGAGGGGGCGTGAGAGTCGGGGCGGCTGCTGTGCCGCCTGCTGTGCCACCGGTGTAGCCCGGAGTCGGCTGAAGCAGGCGGCAGAGTCGGCCGTTGCCTCCGGCAGCAGTAGCGCCCGCAGGGAAGGCGGCAGTTAGCGGAGACAGACGGAGGCGATCATAGCTCTGTCCAAGGTCTTCTGAAATCACCTTCTTCCGAGTGCTGTTCCGGTGCCAGAACGCGCACATTTGTCTCTAGGTAACAAGTATTTTCTGCTCTGATGGGAAGCTCTTCCTGTTCTTCTGCTCGGGTATTGCACCACCGCTTCGATTTAAGAGTGGCCGAGAGTCAGCTCCCAGAAAAAAGGAAACAAAAGGCAGAAGAGTTGTTTGGGTTTTTTTTCTGTCACTGTTGAGGGTGTTTTGTCAGTCTGGCAGGTTCTGCGAATGCTGTGCTTCCTTCTTTCATGCTGCCTTTGCAGAATTGTGGCGTTGCCGTATAGAGGCTGCTGGGGCAGAAAACTTGAAACTATGAAGAAATATGATTTTTTTTTCCCCTTATTCTGTTTAACTGTAAAAGCTCAGAGGTTTAAGTGACATTTCGGGGGTGTGATGCAGTTTGCTTTGATGCTACCAGAGTACAAAACTAACTTACAGCTTTCACGTTTAAGTTCAGTGTAGTGTCCTGATGAAAGGAGCAAGAATCGTCCTCTGAAACGCAAACGTGTATACTTGTGACTGCAGTACTTGACCACATGTCAAACTCAGTTGGCTGTATGCTTTAGAAGCCTTCAGCAAGGTTCAGAGCTTGCCGTTTTGTACATGCACGCTTGCTGCAACTGCTTAAAGGACTGGAGTGTGCAAGCATGCTGGGGTTGCCTGACTGGGAGCACGTGACAGGGAGGGAAAGTGTGTAAGAGCCTTAATCTCGCAGCAGACCTTTCCATCTCCCCTTTGCCTCTGTAACGTCAAATATATGTTTTGTGAGCAGGTGCTATAAAGAACTGAGCGTATGTATGGTAACAAAATCATCAAGAAAGTAAATGTGGGATTTTTTTAAGAAAAATAGGCATACATCCAGATTGGCTCTGTTACCACCCTCTGAAGATGAGAGGATGGGAGAACAAGTAAGATGCCCTAAATACCTGATAGAAAGTTAAGCTCCTTCAAGCATGTGAAAGCCTTCTTTTTTATTTTTTTTTTTTAATAGAGGCAAAAATCATTACTGGGTTTCATCTGAGTGTCTGTCAAATTTGGCATGTATGCAGGTACAACTGAAGCCTCTGTGTCATTTCTGGATTAAAGAATACCCTCTTGATTAATTTCTTAACTTCTCCAGGAAATTCATGTCATTTTAACCATGGATTCATGTATTTTTAATCCTAAAGAGCTCTGACTCTTTGCAGTGCTTTTTGTTACTGTTAAAAAAGAAGAAAAGGTAATCAATGTACTTAATGACATTGCTTAACTTTGTATGGACTAGAGGGGATTTATTAAAATTACCAAATTTAAAACCAGATTCTTTCCAAGAATGGAATACACTGAAATCTGAATTATGTTTTGTATTCCTAAGGTAGCTGCACGGGACACAGGAAGATTCTGAATCTAGCTTAAGACCATGGCAGCAAACTGGAGAGGAATCCTGATAGTATTTGTGGCAGCTCAAGTATTTGTGGTAAATGCCTCTGAGGAAGAGGATGTACCTGAAGAATGGATTCTTCTTCATGTTGTTCAAGGGCAGATTGGAGCAGGAAACTACAGCTATTTGAGACTACATCATGAGGGAAAGATAGTACTTCAGATGCGGAGTTTAAAAGGCGATGCAGACTTGTATGTATCTGACATGACGCTTCACCCCAGCTTTGATGAGTACGAGTTGCAGTCTGTAACATGTGGCCAAGATGTTGTCCATGTACCTGCACACTTCCGCCGTCCGGTGGGAATTGGCATTTATGGTCACCCCTCTCACCTGGAGAGTGAATTTGAAATGAAAGTGTACTATGATCGAACGGTTGTACAGTATCCGTTTGGTGAGGCTTCGTACAACCCTGAGGAGATGGACGCGAACCAGAAATACTCACAGTCCGCAGAAGATGAATCTCAGGATGAGGAGTCTGTTTTCTGGACTATACTTATTGGAATTTTAAAATTGATACTTGAAATTCTTTTTTAAATTGATACATGCTGGACTAAGCTACATTTCAGCCTGTGAAACTGAACATGAATGACTTACTGTGGTATTTAAGACTGTTTTGTTTCCTGAAGAGGTATTCAGGTTAGTTTTCCTAAACCAGAAAGGAAGTGGAGGAAAAAGCCATATTTAATTCTATGTTGTAAATCCTCCCCTATATATAAATAGTGAGCACAGTATTTGCAGTGTTCTTCAGAGATCAGGGTTGAAAAATGAATGTATGGATAGGATATTGATAAACTGACTTTAAACAGGTGCTTAGAAAAGTCAACTCCAATTCAGTATTTTCTATTATTTTTTATAAAGTGAAATAAACTGCTGCACTTCAGTGTCCCCTTTCAATTCAGAGCATATTTAAAAATAAAATCTATTTCTTTTCTGAGCAAGTATCTCCAGTAGAACAATGGTTTTTGAGTATATTCAAGTTGAGTGGCATAGTGTGAAGGAAGGAAAAAAAAACACCAATCACCTAAGGGGTTAGATGATCTGTATTTTGACTGCTTGTGCTCTACATCACAGCTACCATCTGTCAAACAGAGGTCTGTCCCGTTACTCAGCACCTCTACAAATCCGTAACCTGAATCAAGTGCATGTTACTTCTCCACTATTACTGCAGGGAGAGTAAAGCCTTCAGCTGTTGTACTTATCAATAAGACATTTTAGTTCCTCATTAAAAGCAATGCAACATGCAGTATCTTGAACTTGAGGTGTTTTCTTAATACCTCTCTTTATAGATTTTGTGACTGATTTTTATAGTATATTTTAATGAGTAAGTCATTAACTTGCAAAGAAAATTTCCACTGAAAGGAGTTTGCAGTGCATTGTAAGGTCAGCTCTTCCTTCAAAGTTAGTTTTTCCTGGAGTAATTTTTTCTTTGCTTGAGTCTCTCAAAATACCCAGTTGCTATGCAATTAGTATATACTTAAATTGCTCTGTAATTTACTTTTCACAGAGCTTACTGATCAGTGCACTGAAATAGGCACATTACTAGTATTTTATACAAACAGTGCTTGTACAAATTAAATCACATTACTGAAAGCCTTCACTTTTTGAGTAGGAATCTGGCCTGTCTAGACATCTGGCAGGACATGATTAGTGACTTGTATCACAAAAAAAAAAAAAAAAAATCATTATATAGCCAAAATTAAAAGTTTATTTGGTAAAAAGAAAGGGAAAAAAAAAAGTGGTATTGTTCCTCTTAGACTAGTGGTTGGTTAAATAGCACCAAAGTATCACTTTAATTTGTGCAGTTAAGTTTTGGACAGCAAGTTTTTTGGGGGTTTTAGCCCTCCTTGCTGTTTTTCCCCCTTCTTCCTCTTCTGGGTACAGGAGTATCTTTCTGACAACAATCACAAATCCAGCGACCTAAGAAAAGAAAGTTATCAATTATTGGGAAACTAACTTTTTTACTCACTCATCTAGTTATGCACCATTCACCATTCTGTAACAGGTGCTAATCTATTTGTAGCACTTCCTTTAAACAACCAAAGCTATTCTTTAAGCATCTTTTCTAAAAGGTATAGCAAGCAGCACACAAAATTCACTGTCCCTTGTGGCCTCATTGTGTGTAAGAGCTGGCTGCACTAATCTTTATGAACCTCGAGAAGTGGCAGCAGTGCTGAGGAGGTGGTTATCGAGAAAGAACTTGACAAAAAATGCTTGAATTTGCAAGGTATCTTTTCATGGGAATGACCATGAAAGGTTCTGGGTAGTGAGCCAGAGCAAAAATGAACAGCAGTTGAGGAATACTGCTTTGCTGCCACAGACCAGTGTCAGTTATTTCAGTGCAGTCAGGCAGCACATTAAACTAGTGGCAGGGATTCATCATCAGATCTAAAACTCAGTTTACTGAGGGAACAATCAAGAGGTGAACAAAGAGCAGAAGTGTTTAGCTTTTTATATTACTATATCTGGAATCATAAAGGCTGCTTTGGTAACTTTAGAATTTTGTATATAATCTATTTTGTTTGGATTTTGTCCTTAGGTCAGCCTGAAAGTTAAATTAGCCATGGAACCTGTGCTAAAGTGACAGCTACCAGCAGTGCTTCCCATGAGGGCAATGTACAGTATATCTGAAGCACTTGTTACAGGGAATACTTTTCATTGCAGCACTTGCAGCCACCGAATACTTATTAATGAACTTACTCTGGATTTAGTATTACATGGAAAGCAACAGCACCACCAGTTATTTTCTTTACACAGCTTTGAGATGGCCAGGTGATATGAGTGACTAGGTCATTTAAAGGTGCAGGCTGCCTCGCATTTAGGTACATCACTTGCAGCTTTGACTTTCAAGAGAAAAAATGGGGAGGAAGAGGTGTTTACAAATATTGAGTGTACCTTTTAATTTAGACACTGAAATAATAGCACAAACACTTTATTAATGTGAAAGCTATAGTCCAGCATTATGCAGCAATACAGCCTCTTTACAGGTTTCTTTCATAAAAAGAGGTAATTATTCTCAGTGATCTGTGGATATGAAAGAAAAAAGAACAACCACCCAGTTCTGAGTGAGTTTGTTTAGATTCTGTTGTAAAAACCAATTATATTTCCTACACGGGAACTGCCAAGTTAAAACTGTGCACAACCAAATATATAGAAATAAAGATTACTAAAAAAGTTGATTCCTACAGTGTGAATGCTTTACTACAGTATTGCTTACTCCTACCCTTCACGCTTGTTGTAAACTATTCTTTCAAAAACATGCATGTATTAATTCTGACAGAGAAAGCCCAGGAATCAGAAGAGGTGGGAAGGGAACAATTAACTCTATTACCTGAAGGGATAGCATCAAGCCCCACACAAAAAGTGTGATAACCACGGTCACATACATCACAGAACATCATTTCTTCTTCATGGTGAGGCTGCCCACATATAATGCACGTTTTACACTCCATACATTGCCAAGGGTAAGTCTTAATCATAGCAACAAGCTCCGGGGTCATATCAAGGCAAGAAGGGTGGCCTAGATTAAAACCAATATTATTACTTCTATGTCTGAAATGAAATTTGAAATTCATTACTCTGCTTTTACAGAAGCTGAAGTTTAGCTCACCTTTTGGAGATATCCTGGAGTGCATTGAATGTGCTAGTGTATGTAGCATTAAATAGTGATGGATCCTTAACAATGGACAGAAAAGGCAACTGCACTGCTGGTATGCAAGTGCAGTGCACCAAGTATTTCCACAAAAATATCTGTCAAACAAACTTAGGAATCTGCTTAGTGTACGCAGATACTTACCACTGTTGTCACACTGGGAGCAATGTATAAGAGCTTCAGCTTTTCCTCTCTTGTTGGACTCCTTACCCTTCAGACAAATTCCACATATAGCATTTGGAATGACCTTTGGCTGGAAGGGTAGAAGAGGGCTATAAATTCATTCCAGAAGAATTTACAGATTTAAAAGGAAATGTCATGTACCTCCTACACTCTTAAAATCAATGAACAATTGGTTAGGATGTGTGAACCTTAAAACATTCAACAATAATTGACAAGCAGTGGCACTGAAAAAGTTCAGAGACCAGCTACGTGAAGTTTTATATTTGGCACATGTAGTGAGTTATATGCAAATCAAAGCAAGAGTTTGCTACTTCTTTCTTCCTATGAATTTATCAACTAACACTCCCTTCAATGTAAATTAAATGTGGCATAGCATTTTTTTTCCTGATACAGATAACTTTTGTGAATCTCCATGCAGATTTCCTGTTTATGGAAGAAATTAAATACGATTTTCCATTTGCATGGCATTTGTCCCTAAATATACAAAATAAATTACAAAAGCAATAAACATAATATTTTGATCTTGAGTTTCAAATTATCTGGTTATCTATGCTGTATACAGCAGTCTGTTTTGCCATTCTTTCCTGTATCCAGTCATAACTGCTGTAAAAATACACACCCTTCCATTTAGCTACAGTTTTACTGATCATCTGGAGTGTATTTGGTTCCATGAAAAGCCAAGAGAGAAATAGCAGGCTGTTCCATTGAGTAACATTTGTGTACGTATTCTGTGTCTGAACTCAAGAGACACACAGTTTTATCCCAAGAGGAACAAAGAAGTAAGGCATTATGGAGTTCAGAAACCTTTCATTACTTCTGTGAGTATAGAGCTTTGACCTCTGCATAATGAAATCTGTGAGAAACGTGGTTTAAAATTCAGTATTCACTAATAAATTGACTAGTGCCAGGGTTTTAAAGAAAAGTTGTTGTAAAGACACAGCTAAGCAGAGGGAGTTGAAGGCATATCATCCTGCTTTCTAAGGAACTGAATGGCTTGTGAGTAAGCAAGAAGAGTGCCAGTCAACTACCAAGCACATGTGGGGAGAAGAATGAAGTTTAATTTTAAAGTAACTAAAAATGAAAGCATACATTTGTATATGAAAATTCTGACATCTTTTTCAATACAACTTATCTTTAAGTGTGTCTATTTCCCCAGCCAGTCTTTCCTAGCACCTAGCAAGACAGTATCTTGATTTATTTTTAAGCTGTTACAAAGCACTGCTTTAAGTTTACTGAAGCTTTAAATCTGCTTTTTGACTTAAAATATGGCTACAGTCTGCTTCAAACTGTCTGGTCTGAAGAGCTTCATTTATGAAAACAAAACACCATACCAGATGTTTATAGATAACTTCCTTCAAAAGATGACAGAGGCATTCATACAGACTTTTTTTTCTTATTTATTTTAAAAAAGCAGAGTCAACCTGTTTGATACATAAATATAATAAACAATAAAAGAAGTCTAACATTCACAAACATCTCTACAAAATAATAAATATAATGGAAGCAAACCCACACAACCTCTTTTATTGTTAACTATCCTACATGTGTACCTTTATACCCTGCTCCTCCCAACAAAAGTGGCACATGCTTAAACCTTGTTAGTGTTGCAGCATTTACCCTTCCGTTGCTTCCTGTTGTTTCAGCTACATTTCATTTTAATTGGGTTTTTGCCTATTTCTACATAAACCATCCCTTTCTAGAATAGCAAGAGCACTTTTCTAATCAGACTTCTAGTTTGTTATGGATTTGTGCCGTTAATGTAGAGCAGCACACTCCCTGGTACTCCAACAAAACTAACGTGAGCTGCTTTTCAGTCACTATTCCTGCATTACTTATGTGCAGTTAACACTCTGATACATGTATCTCTAAAGTTAGACACTGATACAGACGCATTTACTAACAATGCTTCCAGCTAGTCTTACTTAACTAAATTGTTTCATTAAGAAACTGTGCATGTTAGGGGGGTGAGAATCACAGCCTACTAATAATAAAGCTCCAACAGTATGGAAGTATTTTTACAAAAATGAAAAAATAAAATTACAAAATGTATGACTATTCACATTTCATATCAGTTCAAGTTCTACTACCATAAATGGCTTTTAGAAATGCTATCAAAAAAGTTTATCAAATACAAATGGGAAGTCACAATATCCCACCTGATTACACTTTGCTTTCTATGTCTTCATTTTAGTGGGATGAGGAAGAAAGAAAATGAATGCAGGGTCAAAATGATAACTGCCTGCTCTGTAAGTTTTCACTTCCATGCTGCTGCGTTACAGTTCTCAAAACAAGCATTGCAACTACTCCATTTTTATAAGGTCCTATTCTGAATGTAGAGAGTTCCATTTTCATATACAGTGACCCAAAGCAGAAGTGTTGTAAAATATAGTTTCTCAATACATTTCAGTCTTATGTGCAAAAAAATCTCCTGTACTTTTAACAGTACCCTGTGTGTGCAATTGCAGTAGCCAGTCCTGCAGAAGAGGCGCTACTTTTAGCATAACAAAATGTAAAACACATGCTAGTCGTTCTTTGTTAAAGAACTGACAATAAAAATGGCTCTATATAAAATACATTATTTCTTTTACTCAAAAATAACTCAGTGAAAATGTGCGAATCCTGCAATACTCATAATGTGGTTATAACTATACAACTTGCATGATGATGCCATAGCAAATATCCTTCAATTTCAACATGTAACCAAAAGATTACTGTCCTACAAAAATAGTCAAATATTAGAGAGCAATACAGAACAAAAGTATTACAAAGATTTAGAATTCACAGGGACAGCATTTTAAGTCAGTTAAGTCTTCAGCTTGAAGTGCCTTATTAATTAGGCACGTATCATTATCTGGTGTTTTTATAGACTAACAAACAAGAAACCTTCAGTCTTACCAGTTAGTACAACCTATGTTACTTGGTTTACTGAAAATGTTTAAATGTTCTTCCAAGAACATTTCCTCCAAGAGAAAGCCAATCCTCCCACTCCCCCAGCACACCACCACTTTTGACTTAATCAACAGCCTGATGGCTGATGCAGGCAGGGAATGCTGACATTGCAAAGATGTGGCACTGTGAGTTTACAGTAATACCTTGTTAACTAACACAATCAATGATTTTGAACCAATAGATAATTGCTATGGGAATCAATTTTCAAAATGCAGTGCTGCATACTACTACTACTCTTCTACAATTAGAAGTTCAGAACTTTATAGAAGTTCTGTTCTACCAGTTCACTATGCATTCATAAGGCCATTAAATCGTTTGGACTAAATCAAACACTTGAGCATCTCACCAGCAAAGTGAGACTCCTGTAAACCAGTGGCACACAATCCCTAATATGCTAAAGAAAGCAAAAAGTAAATTTCAAGCTCCATCTTTGGATTTAACGTTCATGGGAATATTGGTATGCATTCTACGTTAAAAATGATTTGCAAAGTTACATATAAAAAAAATACACATATTGTACCACAGTCTAAATCTCCATAGTTTGCATATTTTCTTAGAAGGTTCCTGAAAAGAAAACACAACCAGAGCTTGCTATCTGTTATGAACTTGTACAGATACTGTATGTAAATTCATCAAAGCTGTTGAATTCTTGGTGGAAATTAGCTTAACGTAAGTTATAGTTTATTTACTATTAACTTGGTAAACACAGATAGTAAATATTTATGAATATAAAATGCAAGCCAATACCAGCTCACGTTTGCTGAGACAGTTCTCAATATGTATGATCTTGTCACTTGACAAGTGTTCTTTTCTCTGTAACCTCTGTTACCAAGCATTCCTGATTGCTAATATGAAACCGTATCTTAATGTAGTGTTTTCCCTCTTTATGGGCCTATTCCTACTCCCAGTTATGTCAATGTAAAATTCTCATTGCTTTCAGGGAAACAAGACTAGGCAGTAATGTGTTTTGGAAGTGTTACATTATATTCAGATCCTCTCTTAGTATGCAGAATAATAACATATAAATAGTAAGTGCCAATTCCTGTTTTTTCTGAAAGGTATTTTTATCTTAATTTTTTAAATCATTATAAATTAATATTGAAGATTTGGGTCTTAGGTTCAGCAATCACTGCTTGGCAGCTGAAATGTCTTCACATCCTTACCAGGTTTTTAGCTTGGATAAAAGCATATTGCCAACAAATATTTCTACATAGTATGAATTACATAAAACACTATTCTCCATATAGTTAAAGCGGTTATGTAGTATTGCCTATACAACTGCAGTAAGCTTCTTGCCTCCCGTCCTATACACCTTAACATCTCAGGATGAAAGGCTGCATTTAAAATTAACATTGTAATAATAGGTTTAGCCACATAGCTGCACTTTACAGCACTGGTCTCTTGCTATGCTGCCATACTAAACAGTATTAAAAAAATACTGGATACTGAATGCTAGTTTTTTAACTGGCAAGTAATTCTGACTGCTATGTTAAGGCAGACAGAAAGATGTAGAGTTCAATGATAAATCCACAAGGGATTTTTCTGGTGTTACTGCCTGAGAATCAGAAACAGAGGCCACTGTATAGCTAGGGTAAAGGAAAGCCCCACACAAAATAAAAGCAAAAAAGGGAGTAAGGAAGCAAACAGATGAATACACAACAGGAGAGCAGATAGTGAAGTACAGCAAGCAGAAGTTTTGCATTATTGAAAAAACATATTTCAAGGAGAGGCTGGTCAGTAAAGAAGTTCAATCAGGGGCTCTTTTCTTCTACCTTGTACCCAGGAACTGATTTGGATAATACAGAACGTTTGGAACCATCTTTTCTTGGAGTAGCACTTTTGTCTCTTGTTTTTTGTCTTCCCTGAAAAGAATCCTCCTGGTTGTCTGTGGCGCAATCACCTTCAGATACATTGCCAGACGAATTGTCCTATAATAAAAATACCATAGCTATATTTTTTATTTTTTTGTATAGACAGACAAGTCTTTCCTATGCCCCTTAGAGAGAAGGATACATCTTTCCTTCTGCATAAGCATGGGGTATATCACAATCTAGAACACCTTTGCTCATCATCATCATGTATTTTTTCTCATGCTAAGAGACTGGCACCCGCAGTACCAGTCATGTTTTCCAGCTGGTCTTGATACCAGAGTGGGGAGCACAACAGTCTAATTCTTTGAACCATTGTTCTTTAAAAGTCATTGAGAAATCCACTATATCCAAGATGTTGTTTACAAAGTAAAGGGCCAACAAAAAGTTAAAAGCACCCTTGTGCATTTCAGATGTACTGCCAAATAGCACTTCCCTGAATTAAACACATGAAGGTTTTTTCTGCCATCCTCATCTACTATTTTCACCAGGAGTGATCTGAATATTTAATTTGGATTGCAGCAGAAAAATGTCAAAGGCAAAATACACTTGAGTATTTAATACAGAAATAAACAGCAGAATTTATGCTGCAGTTAAAGCTTTTTTTGAGAAATGAGGAGGCAAGAAAGAGGGGAAGAGGTTCAAAGAGGATGCGATACCAATGTAAGCATAATTAAGAGCAGCAGCACAAGATTTTTCTCAGAAAAGTGTTAATATACGCCTCCAAAACCCTCCAGAAGATAGCAATATTATTAATCACATTTATTACAATAAAATCCAAAAGCCAGATTAACAACAGTGCCCTACAGTAAAACATGCTCTACATAAACGTAATCAGCCTACACTGCAAAGCCTAAAATCAAACCAGACAAAACGGATATATAGGGTAAAGGGAGAAATACAACACAAAAACAAAACAAACCATGTGGCAATAAGAAATGGCATGTTTCACCATAATTTCAGGGGAAGGGTTATTTAGGCCAGGTCCATCAAAACACTACAGAACAGGAAAATTGCTACCTGACTCCAACACTGGAGAGAGAGTGATAAAGGAAAAAGGAAAAAGCATAAAGCATATTGTAGGACTCACCAGGGAGATCTTGTGAATAGTAGGTAGCCAAAAGAGGCCTGATAACTGCCCACCTCTGTGTTCAACAGGTATTTTTCCCAAACAATATGCCCCAAAGACCAGCAAAGAACCCCTGTTCCCATAACCAAACCCACTTCAGAGGAATCTTGTTTCAAGCTTTCCCTATGCTTTTCCAATACATGGGACATTTTCTTGTCTGCATTGTCACTAAGGAGGCTTCTGAAATTTTGTGAGAAATGAAAGGACAGTCTGCTCAGTCCAGTTACTTTTCTTTACCATTAAAGGGATTGGAAATCAGTGGAATTGGGAAAAAACAGTTGAAGACCAACTGTAAAAAAGATGTATGATTAAACCAAAATTTCGAGCTTTTAGGATGCTAAATTTACACAATTTTTCTAGAAAAAAAAAAAAACAACAAAAAAAACCCCAAGTAGTAAGGGTGTATTGACAGCTGTATCTCCCTTGTTAGATTGCAATCTGACGTAATGTGACGTAATGTGATTGCAATCACATGAATATTCAAAATTTAGCATTATATATACCTGCCATCTAACACGTTCATCAACTAAACTAAATGCATCTGTGATTTTAGATGCTCTTAAAACAAGGGTTCAAATTCTGGGAAGTGGCACCAACATACTAACTACAACAATATACCAATGGTTCAGTTGTACTCTGACAGTTCATCTGAAGCTCAGCTGCTTTTCAGCACTTAAATTACTATCCAGGAAGGTATGTGAAAGTCAGTTAATTTTTCAGTAACAGTTAACACTGCATTTGCATAACAATCTTTTTAAACATATACTGTAAAATAAAACTGCTTTTTACCTTCTCTTTAAATTGGAATAAAGTAACTCTTTCTGCACTGAGTACTTCCTGCTGCTGCATCATACAAATAAAAAGACATAAGGCTACAAACACCATTGCTTTACAGACAAATTCTGTGGAAGTTAAATAGCAGAACATGCTGCAACCTGAACTACAGTGTTCACTCTCCTCAGAAATGCTAGCAACTTCTCACCAGGGAAAAGGGCGTAACAAACAGCTGAGGCTGGCAAGATTCTCCGAGACTTCTTTAAAAAGAAGGGAAGCAAGGGCATGAACTTTCAAATACCTGATTTACTTAAAAATGGAAAGCTAGAGAGCAAGGTTACAAAATAAGGGGAAGTACTAAAAAAAGGAGTACATTTTTAATTTATGATTCTTCATTTTGCAAATATTAAGAATTCTACTAAGAAACTATAAGAACTAACAAGAGTGAGGGAAGTAATTTTTTTGTTGTTGAAGAATACTTTCAATTTGTCTCACCGAACTGCCTTTGGTTTTCCGTTTTTCATCACCTCGTCCTTCGTCTGCATCATCTGAATCTCCATCACTGTCTAATGCAGGCAGCTCTGGATCCAAAGGAGGTTCATAAAGAGCTGTGTTTAATGGCAAGTAACGAAGTTCATCTGGAGAGTACCTAACGTTAAATAAACAAATAAATAAAATTAATTCATGTGTACCATACGCATAAATATTAAGTCACACAGCATACAAGGACTTCAATGAGAGAAAGAAAAGCTACCTTTTTTTCAGGAAAGCACATAAAGATTCTGAAAACATAGTAAACATACTAGTTTCTCCTCCCAGATATGATACTAGATACTTGTTGTCTTTGTATAGCAGATATTTGTGGAACACAAGAGTATGTTAGCCATGTTCCAAACATACATAATTTTAAGAGGCCATAGAACCCCTGCATATTTTTAACCAATTCACATTACTATGCTCAACAGACTATACACTTTGTTTCTAAATGTACAGTGCCACGTCACATGTACCCAGCAATTCTAATCTAGTGCACACAAACAGCTTGAGTCCAAAGCAAAGGGAGTATATATATATATATATATATATATGAGTTCCTTGATTATTGAAGAACAAAAAAATGCATATAAAAATATAATTTCAAGAGAATATGACAATCCAATTACATTGCTAGTAGCCAAATAGAGCTTAACATGTGTAATCTACTTAAAAAAAAAAAAAAAAACAACAACGAAACACAAGACAAAAAAAACCCCACAAACCAAATACCTTAAATACTAAGAAAAAAAAAAAAGGTGAAAGTTCTCTTACTATTATGGACAAGCATTATAAGAAATAGGGTACTATTATGATTCATAGTTTGAAAAGTTGTAACCTTCATTAAGGATAAGCAGTTTCACTTGCAGCTTGTAAGTGCAAAATAAACATGGTATCTAGTATTTTTAATTCATTAATTTAGTAAAAGTGAAGTCCCTCAAGAATGTTCTGTAACATGCAAATTTCAGGTTGGCTGTATGTGCACATACATGCTGGAATGAGTAAGGTATATACAGATAAAGAGCTTCTCTATAGAAAGCTATGCATATATACAATGAGTACCATCTCTGTTGTATAGATGGAAAAGACTCAGGCAACAACTTTCAAACCAGTATGTCAAATGGGAGCATTCTACCGGTAAAGTCTTAAATTTGTATAGGTAGTCAGGTACACATTTTTCATGAAATACAAGCACACAACTAGCAATACCTTTCTCTTTCACAAATCCAACATTAAACTCAGCTAAAAGGACCAATCATTTTCCTTCTTTTAAATTAAAAGCTTTCTAAAAATTTTTAAAAGGCTGGTAAGATTGGTACACAAAACGTGATCACAAGCCAGCATCACAACATTTTGGTATAGGAATGTTATCTTTGCACACACAGAGAAGCAGATAATTAAAGTAAGCACATGAGGGTGGCAGGAGTGAAATCAGTGTTCCCTTTTGCAACAATGAACATCTGAGCAGGCCAAATCTCAGGCACTGCAATACATCCACAGAGACAGTACACTTGCAGCGAGTACTGTCTTGTTGATAAAAGCTGTCACACTATGCATCTGTTAGACTAGCAAAGGTCTCCAACATAAAATTAATTCCGAAGCTTACAGCGAATACAGTGAAATGTTTTCCACCTGCCATATACAGGGAAAACACATCATTGCAATAGTATCAATAGTTAGGAAGCTTGTAAAATACCTTTTGTAGTACTCCTGGAACTGGCCGGGTATGAGAGCCACTGGATAAGGACTAACCTTTGTTCTCTCTGTAGGTAAGATTTTGTATTTTCCTTGAGGCACCTGGATAATCTGTATTGTTTAGCACAAAACAATCATGTTTTTTGTTTCACATACAAACTTTTGAACCTTCATCACCATCTACCCTGGAAAATATTTTTTAACTAGACAGTTTTATTGAATTGGAACAGTTACCCAAGTTCTCCCACAGGAAATTCAATTCATTAAAACAGTAAGAGATCCTACTGACAAAACAGCATTATGGATGAAGTCCAATCACTAAGTAGCTAGTGAACTGAACAATACTAGCTACACCTACTTTTAACAATATATTATGTAAAACACAAAAAAAAAATATCTAACAATTGAAACACTAAACATTAACTTTTGTGACTGGCATCTTTAGCATGAATTATCGTTACTGATCTGTATTGGTAGAGGGTAGTAAGTACATGTCCATCTAATTCCGAAACCAGACTGTACAATAATAAAATCCCATCAGTAACAGAAATATATGGAAAGGAGCAGGTTATATAGATTCCTTCTTTCCTTTAGAAATAAATAAAGCTCATTATCTACTATCTTGTCTCTAACATGGGTCAATATCTGAAAAATGTAAGCTTTCCATAATAGACTGACATGCAATAATTTGCATATTTTTGCTAGAGCAAATTTTTGCTAGACCGTCTTTACACAAGCAGAACAGTCCTGCGTCAAAATTCTTTTTTATTTGGTTTTTAATCAGCATAGAAGTATGAAATATATCCAAGATAAAATTTATACACCACCTAACAAAAACAAGGACAGAACACTGACAGCCAAAAAGAACAATGGCATCCAGGGATGCATTGAAAAGACTGCAGTCAATGGGTTGCAGGAGGTTAAACCTCACTCCTCTACTCTTTCCTGGTGAGGCCTCATCTGGAACACTTAGTCCTGTTCTGGGCTCCCCAGTTCATTAAGGAAAAGAAACCACTGGAGAATCCAGCAGAGAGCCGCTAAGATCATTAGAGAACTGGAACATCTACCTTCTAAGGAAAGGCTGAGAGCTGAGTCTGTTTAGCCTGGCAAACAGGAGACTGAGGGGGGATCTCTTAATGGTTATAAATATCTAAAGGGCAAGTGTCAAGAGGATGGCGCTAGACTCTTCCCATTGGTGTCCAGTGACGGGACAAGGGGCAGTGGACACAAAGCAGATCACAGGGGGTTCCCTGTAAACATAAGGAAAAAATTCTTCACTTTGAGGGTAGAAAAACACCGGAGCAGGCTGCCCAGAAAGGCTGGGGAGTCTCCATCTCTGGAGGCATTCCAAACCAGCCTAACATTTTCCTGTGCGATTTATTCCAGGTGATCATAGAATCATAGAATGATTTGGGTTGGAATGGACCTCTAAAGGTCACCTAGTACAACCCCCTCTGCAGTAAGGTAGGACATCCTCAACTAGATCAGGTTGCCCAGAGCCCTGCTGAGCCTCAGATCTAGCAGGCAGGTTGCACTAGGTAATCTTCAGAGGTCCCTTCCAAGCCATCCATCCTGCAAATTCTGTGACAGGCAGCACTCCTTTAGAGGACAAATAGTTTAGATGTTTTACTCTAGGTATTGTTCAGATAAAATTTTGGAGGTGTTCCAAAAAAGAATTAGCCATTTGAATTAATAGATACAATAACAGAAGCTTCTAAGTAACTTAAAAATCCCTCTAATTTTACGCTAACAGCATACTAAAGACATGACAAAGTGAGACTGAAATTTTTAAAGCTTCCTGAGACAAGTAGTTTCAAGTAAAAAAAACGAGTTTTCACACTAAATCCATTTGAGATTATTTTTAGCAGTATTACTCATTTAATAGCAAAACTGTTTGAAGTCCCTACATGACTGAAACAAGACTAATAACAATACTTAAAATGATACCAAAACTACAACAAGCAAGGAGCTACCTATTGACATTGATAAGAAACATAAATCTGCCTACATGGGTCTGTAAATCAAAGTAAGCTCTTCTTTCTTCCATTCTTTCTCGGTTCAAATTGCTGTTGAATTCTGCAGCTTTCTTGGCAGCTTTTTTAATATATTCTGGAACTTTACTGGCTTCTACTTTCTGTGTGTTCTGCTGCTGCATTTGCTGGAATAAAAACAATTTTATTAATTCATATGCATTTCACGATCAGTTTGAAAACAGTCTTTTTCTTATACTCCACGTGTTACAGATCTGGTTCACCTATATGGCAGTTACTTACAGAGTACTCTTTATAATGATCTGTTATTCGCTGACGTTCTTTCTCTTGCAGTATAACAGAATACTCAGCATGTTTGGCAGGGTATTCTTTAATCATAAGATCAATTACTTCATCACTACGCAAGGCTGTTAGACCTAAAATAAATAAAAGCAATAATGATGCTATCTGGCAAAACTAACTGCAGGTTATTTATATCCCACAAACACCAACTCTAGTTTTTGAGCAGCCAAAGACAGCAACCTGCTATGGACAATGCTTCTCTCTCAAGCAGAAGTGACCTTGGACCATTTAGCTTTCAAGACTGATTAGGAGTTTGCTTCTAACCCAAGGAGACAAGGCCCACTTCTTCCTTACAGCTACAGACCCCCTTCACATCAACTCAGCCACCTACTCCCCTGTGAGGCAGAACCTTTGTTCCTTTAAAGGTTCAAACAAAATTATATCCAAACACTGACAACAGAACAGAAGCTGACTTCTGTTACTATGACTATAAATATAACCTTAAGAAATAGGGATAGTTAACTCACACATCTCTACTGGACACATGAGGCTGAATATAGCATTTTGCTTCTATTGATAAAAATTAGATACTGTTCTCTCCTGCATATTTAAGTTAAAAAAAGATAAAAAATTCAAGTGAGTTGGCAATTGAGAAATAAATGTGGCATACCAAAAATTGTTAGTATATAAAACAGCATTACATTTACAGAGACTCAGGAATATATATATATAAAAAAAACCACAGGCATCATTTAATCTCTGACATGTTCCAAGTCACAAGTATTAGCAGAGGAAGAAAAAAAAAAAGGTATTTTAAAAATATTTTTATATCCAAGCTATTTCAATATAAACTACATAAATGACATCATTCCATTTCAAGTAAAATGCTTTAATACACATCCTTCTAGCTTCTAACATATAAGGTGTAAGACACTGTTGGCTGAGTTCCAACTAACTTAGCAAAACAAATTTATTTTCTTTTTTCATTTAAAAAAATATGTTCTCTTTTTCAGAAGGAGAAAAGGGTCCCAAAAGTTTAATTACAACATAGAAGAGATTTTGCTACTTAGAACAGATCCAAAATTTATTCTTTAGTAATCAACATGGAATACTGAAACTCCATGGCAAACTTACTGAAATTAATAATAAGCCAGTTTTCATTTCAGAATTTACACTTTAATTTGAGAATGATGCAATTCTTCTCTGTCAAATAGAATCACATTTTCAGTCTCTCCTATTTTTAATACTGTAACAAGGAATCTAACAATTTCTTACCTAACGTGCACTGAGTCTCTGTGATAACATTTAGTTCTCTGAGGTAGAGCTTCTCCTTGTGAGATAGATCTCGTCTTTCTAAATCTCCAAAGAAAGCAAGAGAGCAATAAAAATGTGCATTTACCCACTCTTCCACTGGGACTGTCAAAGTATTTTGACAATTTTATTTCCAGTCAGTGAGAGTATATATTATGCTATTAATCCTATTAAAACTGTGATTTTATAAATTAATTTTAAATTTAATATACACTGTAGAACATGGTTCCTTTTTCTGGGTACCCTGACCCTAAAGAAACCTGACATATAAGCTCAGATGCAGAAAACACTACAAACCAATGAAGGAACATTCTTTTTTTTTCTTTTATCATGACTTTTTAAAATAAATTTCAGGACAGAACCAGATTTGACAATTCTGAATAATGAAGGTTCAAATCTTAGAACTTCCCAGATTAATTGTTTTTTAATTCATCCATGGCGTAGAAATGTTGCCATGCCTCAGGAAACAGAATATAGAGACACAGCTATCAAGTAAGAAATCGTCAACAAAATATTTAAAATTAAGTCAGTTTTCAGAAGGAACTTACTGATCTAACCCCCAAATCAGACCTGTTCACTAATTTCCAGTGGCAATACCAAAAACTCTTAAATTATCTCAAAAACAACAAGATACCTTGTCAGTATGTCAGTAGCAAAAATAAGAAGCACAGCACATATAATTCAGGTCTGGTTTTATGCTATAGTCAGAGACATATCCAAATGGAACAAAAATTTTTATATAAAAAACTCTAAAAAACAAATACCTGGATATTTTCTTTTAAAGGAAGTGACACCCAAATATTCACTGACTTGCTCCTGAAGCATATAGTATTCTCCTGTTTCATCTGGTGGCCACTTGTATTCTATCAAGTTTTCGGCAGGAAAATAGCTGTACCTAAGTATAAGAACAACACTAGAATCAATCCAAGAGTCCTTAAGAGAGATACTTACAGTTCTAGAAATTCAGTAATTCCTATTTATATGTCAATGAACAGCATCGATAAAGTTGGACAAGTTTAGGACACTGCATTCCTGCTAACCTACTTCAAACCAGCAGTCATCAATGTTCTGAGAACACAAAGAAAGGGAAATCCATGACGGCAGACATGGGACCGAGAAAAGCAGGTCAAAATTCACTCAAAAATTTCCAATGTCTTGAAAATACATAAATTAGATGCAGCATGTTTTGTGCTGACTTAGAATAAAATGTCTTAGAAAGCTGTGAGAAAAGGACAGCTTCAATTCAGAAAGATATAAGAATACACAAGCAAAGAAAGAACAGCATATTGAACAATACAGTAAGACTAGCAATAAAAAAGTAAGAGTTGTAAAACATGGTATTTACCCAAGGTCTTGACTAGAAGTTTCACAGCTCCGAGAACTGTCCCCTGAGCCCATACGTCGTCTTTTGGATGGCTGGCTGCCATCATTGGAATTTTCTTCTGTGTCATCCTGAGATGAAAACAAAGATAAATACTAAAAAATTAAGAGTATTCAACACAGTATGTAAAACTTCAAAACATAATGCAAGGCAGTCCATGGTTTAAATATTCTGGCACAGAAGGAGAATTGGGCAGTTCCTCAACAGTTGTGTAGGTAGAGTACTCAATTGGCAAGAGCTGTGGCTCTGACCACCAAAATCATTGTTCATGATGTAAACTACTTATGGCATCAGCATGGCCAGACAGCTGTAGACCCAGCAAATTTCCCTCACTGGTGACAGTCAGGGACAAGACTACTTCCATTAATCAGGCCAGCTCTCAAAAGCAAGGGCAGAGCAAAAACATCAGACCTTTGCTGAGCTGATGTTTATAGAATCAAGGGAAATATTAAAAGCAGCATGGGAGTTCACAGACATATGGTTAAAATAAAACAAATGGTGTACAGCTTACAAAAATGTATGATTACAGCAAGTAGCAAAAACTTGTCTTTTGAGGAAAAAATAAAAATTAAAGTTGTATTGCAACAGATATAGGACAAAACAAAGTTATTACAAGGGAACATTTATAAACTAATTTACATCTATCACTATTTGGATTTCATGAGAGTCCCTATATAAAGGGATTAAAGGGTGAAGAAAACAAACAAAAAAACCCAACCCAAACCAAAACATTCCATAAAACCGAGCAGAACAATTCCATATGTTTCCTTGCATTCTTCACTGCTTCGCTCTTCAATAATAAGTCCTACCTACATCATCAACTCTCTACCCATTTAGTGGCCACCCTTTCATGACTTCAACTGAGAAACTGAAGGCAGAAGTGTTCAAGTGAATCATCTATTGTGACCAGTATTTAAGCCAAGCAGATAGCTAAGTAACTGAAACTCTAACATGAAGTAGTATGAAAGAATCACATTTCAAACTTCTATGAAGTTTAAAAAGAAGTTACCTGTCAGAATGAAATGGATAAAACCCAATTATACTTACTTATTAAATGACAAGCACAATTATTAGGGCTGCCTTAGTGTCTTTCATTCTAGTATGTTCTACCACATCACATTATATATCATTTAAAAAGATTCCAGCAAATGTGAATACATTACTTTTGTTATGGAGCATTTCACAGTACTATAATTAAAACAGGCCACAGGGAAAAAACCCATCTCCTGTACTTTTGGTTTAATTGTTTCTCAGAATTTATTTTATTTCCTTTCTTGCAGGGTAGCAAGTAAGACAAATAGAAATGTAACTGAATACAAATACAAAAATAACAAAAAGTTAAAAGCAAATGTAATTAAACTGTGCTTTCTTTATGCAGCTATACTTAAAGAACCAGGTAACCAGAACTTCCCCTAGTAATACTATTTCCTAGTAGCACGGGGAATACCCTATATAAACGCAATTAGACAAATCAAGCAGCAGTTCCCAATCGAAACACTATCACGCAAATATTTTGTGACACAGCAATGTCTTATCAGTAGTTCATCCCTACCTACCATGCGAAACACTACTCCGCATCTTTTCAGCTACTAAAAACATGAACGGGGCCAAAGCCATGCTTTGATATATATATATCTATCTATATATATATATCTATATATCTCTCTCTATATATATATATCTCACAGCTACCACAAGACTACAAAACACTTTTTAAAGATAGATCGAATCTGACAGTTAAGAGGAAGTGCCTCATATCAGTTTCGCCTTTTGCTTTTAATTTTATTAAATCCAGCATTGTTAAAAAACATGAGCACTCATATCACAGGAGAGATGAATGCCCTTCCTTTCTGATTTCTCAGTTGCTGAAATTTTCAGCAAATTCAATCACACAGGCTCCTAGACTAAAACACTCTAGGAAACAAGGCAGTTCGTTGCAGAGGACTTTGAAGGAAAAGTATTGCAATCTAAGACATGCTGTGCTTCAACCTTTTACCTGTCCCAAAAATAACAGGAATAGTCTAGGGGCTTTCTTTACAGGGGAAGCCAAACATCACCCCAAAAAAAGCCACTTCTTCCCTTGAAAATGAATGGTTTTCTAAAAGAGACGTCCGTGACACCTTGCAAAATAAGGTTACATTACGAGTTCCTGGTATGTCTACAAGACCTACTTAACGATCCTTTATGAGGTAATCAGAAGGCCTGAATTAACTATCTTTCAAAAAGTAACTGCCCACGCACTCCGAGCGCGGGTGCAGAGGCAGCAGCAAGCGCTTGGTGCTAGATACCCAACCAGCGTTAGAAAAAGCGGGTACGCTTCAGCAGGCCTACGCAGAAGAACCTGCGACTAGCCATGAACTTTGCTGGACGCGACGCTGGGGCGCTCCGACGGTCCGGAACGCTGTGCCGTGGCACCCGGCAAGGATAAGGACTTTTAGGAACGAGGACGGTCCCCTCCTGGCACCCAGCCGGGCCTCGCCCTCGCAGCCCCTGATCCGTACCCGAAGTTCGACCCGCGGCACGGGACAGCGCCAAAACCCTGAAAAGAGGCAGCCTGCTGACGCCCGTCTCTCCTGGGAGACATGAGGCGAGACTGGGGGAGACGTCAGGGTGGTCACAGCGCCCAAGTGGGGGCCCAGCCGAGGCCTCCCGCCGAGGCGGCTGTTACGCCGCAGCC